>MJUT01041092.1:1028997-1064930 GCA_002080005.1 Gigantidas platifrons | reverse complement strand
GGGGGGGGCATCAACAGGGAATTCTAGCACGGTAGCGGACATGCAGTTTTTTTTATTTACTGTTGTACTTCTGTCGTCTTAGCAGTCCGCACGTGTATCATTTCTTTAAAGATTCCTCATTTATTTCATTTATTTCCTTTCACGCCATTCATCATATGGTTCATCCCACATGTCTCGGGGGTTTAATAAAATAAAATATGCAGTGTTAATTTTTAGCACGCCATTTCAAAGGGGATTTACATACCATGATTCATAATGCTTCGAATTCCGGTTAAATCAATGTTAGTACCAAATTATTCAAATAATTACAATTGATTTTTATTTATCAACAAGTCAGTATGACAGCGTGCTTATCTAATTAATCTTTGATCTTGTCACTGTAATCAATGAACGTGCCAGAGAATATGGTCAGTTTTCATTTTATTCGATGTCCCTCTACTATGTAAGCATGTTTACACAGTTTGGACTGGTAATTACCATAGCTGAATTGGTATATAGTCAGACCAGCTGGTCAAACGTACGCATTGAATTTAATTTTATTCACATTGCATTGCCATATTCATCAATAGTAATTTGTGAGTTAATATATATATATATATATATATACAATAATTGCTAGAAGAAAAGAAAATATTAGCATTATTGATGGGTGATTAACGTCAACTTAAGCAGTATTTCAGCTATAGGTATATCGTGGCATGACCAGAGATTATTATTATTATTATTATTATTATTATTAATATGAAACAAGTTCAAAGTTCATCTGTCCTCAGTACCTGTGACTGTATTGTCCACTTGATGATTTGGTGTTGATGGACAAAGAATGGAAATACCTCCCCCCCCCCTTTTTCGGTCATAGTATCAAAGGAGCTATATTCTCTATTAGATATTTGAATGTAACCATTTTTTTATTAGAATTTTATGTAACATTCCAATGAGAAATGTGCTTCATCTTCTATTAGGTGAGAGGAGGGGCAAGGTCTATTTTCTTGGGGATCCTTAATTATCTTCCCATTTCAATTACATGTAATAGGCAAAAGTCCCCATTTTTAATTAAAAATGCCCATCACTTTAACAGACCATGGAGGTATTGTAAATAAACAGACCCTATAGTATTACAATCGTTGTCCAGCTATCCTATGCCTATTGAGCGAAAAAAATCAATGTTATACTCTCTTCTTCATAACCGCAAGAGATTGTCATCAAAGTTTAACATTCAGACTGAAATTTTCATTATTTGTTGGCAAGGCCGTATTTAATTAAAATTTGATCTTTGTGTTATCTTCTTTTTTAACGATAGTCATGTTTAGTACTCAGGGGGTAGGTACGTCCGAAAAAAAATTGCTCCTCCCCCCTCCCCTCTATATAGTTTTTTTTTTCGGTCGCACCTAGCCCCTGTGGTTTAGTATATCGACCAAAATGTTAAGAACAAACAAACAAACGTTTAATATAAATTAAATTTGAAGATCTTAATATATCTTTCTGCTCATAATCTAAAATTTACAAAAAGTAAGACAGAGGATCTTTAATTTGTAATACATATAATACATTGTGGTAAGAAAACAAGACACAAATATTACACAGGATAGTCCAACCTTTGATTCACTGTTCTGATGCATTTGCACAAATTATTCATGTCATATCTGAGGTGAGGGAATTGCTCATTTACCAACATATAATATAACGAACTCCTACACGTGCATGGGTGCACAAATATGGAATTTAATTGTTAAATAAAAGTAAATGAATGATTTGAGAGAACTTTATGCAACTGTGAAATTATTTGTGTTGATTGACAGATAATACAGGTATTATAACACCTGCGATATGGATTAAATAACAAACTTTGTCTACTTCTCACCTGGCTTCAATACACAATATCTATGACTCGTTATATCTTTTCACCTGGCTTCTAACATACATAGTACAAATTAACGTAACGTGATCGGATGTTTAATATATACAAGTATACAATCCTTATCATGACTTGAGACATTAATTTTATATGTGGTTACGGAAATATCATATTACATTATTTAATTATATGTAAATTATCCGAATATATGAATGTCACTATTTTTAAAATAGTTTACATTTTTAACATTTCAATCCCTATAGGCTATTTTGTTCTATTCTGACAGGGGCCTTCGTGACCGTGATCGTATGGTTTTACAACTATCTATGCAATCCCCAAGCAGTGCCTATCACCACTGGTGTTGCGAGTTCGAATCTCGATCAGGGCGAGACGTACAACATTGTGTAATAAAGTTTGTCAGTCACTTGCAGTCGGTGGTTTTCTCCGGGTACTGAGGTTTCCTCCACCAGTAAAACTGACCACCACGATATAAATGAAATATTGTTGAAAGTGACATTAAACATGTTACATTATTATAAGTTAATTATCCGAATTTAATCAGGTCACTATTTTTAGTGGCGTTATACACCATCAAACAAACATGTTACATTATTGTAAGTAAATTATCCGAATTTATTAATGTCAATTTTTAACTTTTCAATCCCTATTGGCTATATTGTTGTATTCTGACATAGAGTTTCTGTACATTAGAGCAGATGTACCATCTGTTTTTACTGACTGTTTCATCTCTGGAACGATTCACTGAATTGCGCTATGAAGATCTGTTAAACTCGTTATATATATTACAATCACAAGGGGAAACATCTGGCAGTATAAAGAGGATAACCGTGCCAAGTTCTCCTCGCCAAAACTAACTTTTGTTATTTTTATTTAATAAATTTACACGATTTTCTCCAACGAATATATAGAACCGGTACATGGCATTTGTTTTGTTTCCATATACAGTCAAACCTGTATTAAGAGGTCACAATCGAACGTTAGGTACCGATTTGACTACTTAGATAGGTGCCGAAATGACCTGATACTATCCTTGGGACTATCAGTGAAAAGGTTGACCTGTTAATACAAGTGACTGCTTAATAGAGGTGACCGCATGGGTATGTTCGACTGTACATGTGTGTATAAACACAAAGATACCAGAAAAACGTCTATACAGAATCAGTATGTACATAATTATATTATTATACACACCAAGGGCATCGATACCTGTGTGTCTGTGTTTTAATATAAGGATAATTTGAAAAATTAAGCATTATTGACATAATAATGTGTTTTCGTTTAGCTGTGCTTAGAAATTGCATATTATATCGATGTACACGTGTACAACTTAAATTATCAAATTACATATTTTTCATTATTGTGGTATATATCTAAAAGTTCAATAAATTGTTATAAAAATTATTGGTTTTTCATGTCGAGTTACACGAAACGTATTAAATGTAACAGTTATTAAAATTAAAATTAAAATGACTAAAAATTATTGGTAATAAGCTCTGCAGTTGCCTTATTATATCTGTTGATAATATTATTTCTTCCAATCATGTATCTTATCATGCTTGTCCCTGAATATATAATATTATGATGCTATATTTTGTCAGCATATTAACACATAGTGGGGTTTGTATATATACAATATGCATAATTAACGTCTTAAAATAAGACCAGACTAACAGACTAACCATGTAGATATTATTATTATTCTAAGACAAATTCATTGTTTTACTGTTATCATGTAAAAAAAAAACATGTGAAATTATGGGCTTTTTTTTTTCCTTTGGAGTTTTTTTTTCTCAAATTTATTTGAAATAAATTGATATGAAATCTTACCACTGCTTGTGCCTCTGTTTCTACTGGAGTACCTGTCACAGATGGAAATACACTACACAAAATCACACATATCACCATAGTCACACTGAATAAATTACTGGAAGAAGAAGATGAACACATCTTGGACGATGATGTATTATTACAGCCACAACCTGAATGATGAGAGCTGGTCCCTGAGTCTGAACTAAAACCATGTAAACTTATAGTCCTAAAGGAATGGTAACCACGGACAAAATCCAAAAAGTTCATTTTAATATCATATAAACACAAACACTACCAATCCTAAAGATACAGATGCTGAATTAATGAAATAAAGCGTATATCCGTTGAATTGCTTATAATTGCTACGCAGGGGGTGTTGGATTACCCACTGACCCCGATTTTATTGAAGATGATTATTCTCCATACGCCCGTTATTATATTATCCAAGAAATCACTTTATTATCTTTTTGAAGATGATACACTCAACATCGGCAATTCACGTTTTTACTTTCCAGTCTAATTAACCAATGAAAATACATTATTTACGTTCTCCTCTAATAAGTTTATTGTCAGTGGCAGAAACAATAGACTTTATTTCCGGAGTAACCTCTTTTGACATAGATGTTAATTCGAGGTAGGTATAGATCGTATATTAAAAAGTGTCATCACTCCTTGACACATTATTATGTTTTGTTTACACGAAGACCTAACTTGTCAACATTCATCCGGATATTGACGCGCCGGAACCGACATTGATATTTTAAAGATTAAATATAGATTAAACAAATACGGCACATCAAATTCACACTCTTAATCACATGTACATATCAAGCATTTATTAATCTTCTTTAATGTGCATGTGCATCCCTGACTGACTCATTCATATTCATCAGCCGTATTCTCGTATCTTCATCAGAACCTGCCACGCGAGTACCAGACGATAAATATGGTCGTCTGCATATAACATACATTACCATTATTATTGGATGAATGACATTAAAACTTGATCGATTATTATAAGTCATATTGTACTTTTTAGATTGGATAAATGTCTAGAAGTATTTATATCGATGTAATTCAATAATAATTACTGGGGGTACTTCGTTCCCATGGTAACTACTGATGCTTATAGAATTCGGCATAATCAAATATTCTCACTATTTGATTGACTTGGTATCGTTTTACATAATTTTAAACACACCTTTCATTTTATTTGCGATGATTAACTTACTTCCCCTCAAGTAAAGTAAATACATGAGTGTCTTATATGTAACACGTTTTACTAATAAGTTATAAACTTAACATAAAATTTTATTTATTTATTTTCGAAAAGTTATACAGGAAGTTTTGCGTGTATTATGGCGTCCTTTGTCGGTCATTGAATAGCAATGAATGATTTGAGATGATTTATAGATATAATGATGACTGTATTTTATAGGTTACTAAAAATGGTGTAAATATTTAAACTGTAAGGTTAACTTAGCTCAGACATAGGTGACCTAAACCGATTTTGACTATCCTGTTAAGACCCTTCGTTGTTTTTGTTTTTTTTGGTGATGCCCGTGGTTTTAAATTATTTTGTCTCTCCGATCTTTTGACTTGTTACAGAAATCGTCGTACAATGTATGCACTAAATTATCATTATAATATATCTTCACTTTTATGAATTATAAATATATTAAGTCTAGAATTTACCCTGTAATAGAACATATAAGTAGTTTTAAATTTATTTCAATAAAATGTCCCCTTTCTGAATGCGAGAAGACGGATATTTTCTCGATGTATTCCGGTTCCATCCACGGAGTATTGTTGATACTGATAATGGTGTTGTATACCCGTAAACATTTTCAGAATATTTTCCCTCAATATACCATGTTTTATAATTTGACATTTCAAGTAACAATTTAACCATTAGACACACGCTAAATTTGAAAAACGATTAGTAATTGAAAGCGTTTCACCAACATCTGTATCTTGATCAAATGTCATCTACTGATTCATACGACACACGACCAGGTGCGACTTAACACACCTTTAATAAAGTTGAACTATCTTTGTAATAATTTATGTTTTGCTCGCGTGTGAAGCTTTCTTCTTTTTATAGAAATTTCAGGTTCAGTGCTTGCTGAACCAAACTTTAACTCGTGTATTTTTTTTCTATATTTCATTAAACACAGTTAAAACATCGATCCGAAGGGACAGCTTAATCATCACATCATTAAAGCCATATGTTGACAAAAGACGACAAAGCCAGCTTTATTTGTAATACAAATCACTCAAGAGTGACAATTAATAAATGATAACGTTTTATTAGAAAAAAATATGAATAGTGCAATTTGTATTGTGTTCTTCAAAATTTTAATTTACTTCTTCATCTAATATCAAACCATACATTGTAGTTGACGCGCATGCAAATCATAAAATATTTCCGTACTCAAATTTTGCGTAAAATAAATATTGCTAATTAATCAAAATATTTTTTACTACGACTTAAACCAGATGAGTAATAAATTTTATTTAAAATTGTTTTTCCTCAACATTATATCGCAATAAACGTCTTTATTTCAATAATAAATTTTCAACTATTATTGCAATATTTTTGTCCGCCAATATTTATTTGTATCTTGTAGGACGATTTATTGCAAACTTCCAACATATTGGACACCTTTAGAAAAATATTTGTCGATTGTCAATTTGGCTACCCTGTGTATGTCCTTTGGTTTGCTTGTTTCAAAAAACGTTTAAATTATTTATCTTAACCAATATTTCGATTTTGAGCGTACCTGATGAAGATTATGCCAGAAACGTGCCGTTTTTCGGTACCGACATGGTTTATTAGATATATTTATTATTGAAATTTTCAGTTCCTAAATAATGAAATTTATTATCAAACCTATTATTCTCATCCATCAGGCATAGATGACCTTTGCCGATTTTGGCTATCCTGGTTAGACCCCTTGGTTTATTTCTCCCAAACACTTATTAGGCTTTCCAATGTTTCGAATTTGAGCGTACGTGATGACGGTTATTCTGGAATCGTCCCGTGTTTCAGCACTGACATGGTTTATTAGATATATTTATTACTGAAATTTACAGTTCCTAAATAATGTAATTATTATCAAAACTAACGGTCTCCTCCCTCAGACATATTACATGTATGTACCCAATTTCGGCTATTCTGTTTACGCCATTTGTTTTATTGCTCCCATACACTTTTAAGAAGAGTTTGAAGATATCAAAGGGGTAACCATAATTCGTACAGTATATCGAAGAAGAATAGACAACACAATGCCAAAAGAAAAAGTACAAAAGGACAAACAACGATCTACAAAACATACATATCAAACTAAAGATCATTTAACACGAACTCCACTAAAACCCGTGAGTGAACTCAGGTGCTCGGGAAGGGTAAGCAGTTCCTGCTCAACTTATGGCACCCGTCGTGTTAATCTAGTTACAAACCCGGTTATAAGTCATGAAAGAGGAAATGACTGAAAAGTTTAAGTTATCTGACTTCCCAATTTTCGATATTGAGCATACCTGATTAATTGGTTATACCTGAAGCGTGCCGTGCGCACTAAATTTGATAAGATGTCTACGTTTTATTTCAGTGGAATTATTTATAGTGCTATTATTAGGTGTAATACCACTAAAGAATTCTCCATAGCCTTCTATGTTAAATAAAAAAAATTGAGCTTTCATACAGGATTCATCTTAAGTTTAATCTAAGTGACACTCATATCTCATGGCAGGGGTACCTAATTGGAAGCTTAACTCCGAAAATCAACATACTTTTAATAGCATATAAAAAAAAAAAAACAGTCTACAGTCAAAAATCATACTTTCACTTTCGATTTAACACAAATTCAGGTGGTTTCTTTCCAATGCAATCAATTTTTTATTTAAAACCACAAGGACATCAAATATGGGCTTGAAACTATCCTAAAATATGTAGGTTTCTGCTGACATTCAGTATTTTGCAGTATCTAATAGGGTTTATTTTTTATCCAACAATGTAGGAATCCATTTTGTGTTTACGTACTACTTTCCCATACATTCTTTTCGACTGGTACCCATGTTTAGTGGTATTACATCATTAGCCATTATTATAATAAGCGTGATTACTACATTAGTGGTTGTTATATATATAGTTTAGTTTTATTGCCCTATAAGGAAAATAGGTTTGGGCAGAAACTTACAATTTGGTTTGTTTTCTCCGATTTTGTGTGGACATAATATACGTACATTGACATACAATGTATACTGACATCAACTATTTTAACAAAGTAACAATTGAATTTGAATTTGAATTAGAATTTTGGTGTTTAACGCCACTTTCAGCAATATTTCAGTTATATCATGGCGACCAGTTTTAGTGGTGGAGGAAGCCGGAGTACCCGGAGAGAACCACCGACCATGGGCAAGCAACTGGTAAACTTTATCACTTGCGGTTGCGAGTTGAGTGCACCCATTTTTGTAATTAAGTAACAATTGATGTCAAAGGTGAAACATGCATGTAAACCTCAGCTAAATAAGTAAATCGAGTACACCTTTTCTTCACACAACGTATGAGAGGTGAAGTGTCGCTTGAATGGTAAATTTACTGAATGTTAATGTTACTTGTGTTAGCTTAAACATTTATTTGGCCAGGAAATAATTATTATTCTCAGTTTAAATGCAGCACACATTTTTACAAAAGAAATCATCCTTACTGTAATGTTATTTTTATGTGTGTTTTTCTCTCTCCGTTGCTCCAGTCAATTTTATTTATTTCAAGAATACCACAGGACACACCACTTTCAAAATTATTTTGACTAAAATTCCATTCTGGGGTTAAATGTTATTAATCGACCGCAAGAACACCCCTTATGGTATTATACAAAGAACTTATGGGATGTCAGCATTAAGTGGATGGTAACATACAATAGGTAATTATTTTTATTTTACTTACACTTAACAAGGAACGAGAAGTTTAATTATTTCCTCTATACTTATTATTAGAACATTAAGGTACGGAGGGTCATGTTAAGTTTGGTGTTAATCATCTATTGCAATCTTTGATGGTTTAAACTTCCTGTCATTAGCAATTCCATATAAAAATTAGGTCAAGTTTTAAAATTGAAATTTTAGGTACTTGTCTTTGACGAATATGGAATGTGACACAGTACTTGTAGTATATTTTTAAAGGTGTACTTTAACACCCAGAGTAAATAGGGGTCAAAGACTTATAAAATATTTTGTTTTCCAATCTTGTGACTTTGAGCCGTTACCTGATAAAGGTTATTCATTTTTTTCTGAAATCATTGCGATTACCTAGGTATATATTACTATAAACAAATATAAATAAACAGACAGAGAAGCAGAAGAAGAAACACAACAGAAAAAACACAAACACGTACACGAATACATGTTAAAGATATGACAAAT
The DNA here is from genome assembly GCA_002080005.1 of Gigantidas platifrons. Classification (NCBI taxonomy): domain Eukaryota; kingdom Metazoa; phylum Mollusca; class Bivalvia; order Mytilida; family Modiolidae; genus Gigantidas; species Gigantidas platifrons. The sequence continues at coordinate 1,055,818 of MJUT01041092.1, read as the reverse complement.
AAAGAAAACCATGTACATTGTACTTATATATTAATGAAGGCCATGCACGACCACGGGTGACATTAATAATGAACACACAAAAGAGAAAAAGATATAGATTTAGCCAGGGGGATATACAGCTTCATTAATAACTTTAATAAATTTGCAACGTTTAAGAAGATTGTTTTTCTTTGGAGGTGAACTGGATTTACAACTTGGTGCCCAAAGCTCAACAAGTAATATGTGACAGGGGTACCAGAAAAACCGGATTAGTGACAGTATATAACAAAAAATGACCTGCCTGTTCAAATAGAACAAGTGTAAGATAAAGAATGAGGACAGATCCACAGGGGTGGGATTCAAACTTTAGTGGTGATCACACATTTATATAGGTATTACATATCATAACGCACGATAATATTTTACACCAATGATTTATGAAAATAGCATATTACTAAAAAAAAAAATGACATTACAATAAAAATTGATTGTATATTAACATATTTATTTATTTTATTATTTCTTTTTGCATAGCGCAAAATAATTTGAGTTATTTCCCTTCTCCTATTATCAAAGTAGAAAGAGTTGTCTTGACTTTTAGATGAGTTCTACAGGAGTCTTCACGGCAGTGAGTATAACTGGTAACCCAAGTAGGTGACGAACACAGTGAGATTTGTGTGATTTTTTTCCTTCGACGGTACTACATAAAGATAACATAAATGTAAAAAGGAAAACTCTTCATTGCCAATGACTTCAAAAGTTTTCAAAATAGATAATATTAAGTTTGACTTTACGCTCGTTCAAGCTAGCAGTATTTCAGCTATGTTCAAGACGATAACAAGTAATATGTGACAGGGGTACCAGAAAAACGGACCAGTGACATGTCTCCCCTCTCGGACACTTTATCCTGACTCAGCTGACTCAAAGCCAATCAGTCTTTGCTCTTACTTCTTAAACCTGCATGTTAAGCAGAGAAGCAGCAAATACCAATTTAGAAAATTCAGAAAAAAAAAATGAAACACACAAATGACGAAAAGGAATCACAAGAGTCCCACATACATTTGATTGATGTATGTTCAAGCGAATAAAGAAAGTTTATCCATTTTGAACATAATGTATACTAAATCTAGTTCTCGAAACTCCAAATTTTAAAAATCTTAAATTCAGAAAAGAAAAAAAAATCAGTTATAAAAAATTATAAGAGATATGACAAATTTGAACTTTTCAGCTTTGTTCATAACGTCGCCATAGAAACATGGATGAAATAAATGTAGTTCTCAAAATTCCAGATTTGTGTGGAGCTGAAATGACAGAAATGTAATCTGTTGTAACATATTTTAATTTGTTATAGTAGCAAATTATAGATAAAATACTGATGTTGGAATTACCCGTCAAGCCACACCCAATCACTATGTTACTCCTATGAGTTTGGTTGTCTTAGAAGCATCATTTTACACATCAAAGGTCAGTAGGGAGAACAACTAAGTGAGCATGGTAGAGGATGGAGGAATGCACTTACTTGTATTGTTAATTATAGTAAGGTTCATGCATACTGATTTGAACCTCATCGGTGGTGTAATGAATAGCGTGCTCATCTAGAGTTCGGTAGAATGTGGGTTCAAGCCCCGGTCAGATGAAACCAAAGACTATTAAATTGGTATTTGCTGATTCTTTGCTTAACATGCAAGTTTAAAAAGTAAGAGCAAAGATTGATTGCCTCGGAGTCAGGATAAAGTGTCCGAGAGGGGAGACATGCCAACCCGTGAGCTGTTGTTTCAGTAAGCTAGCACTATAAATAAACTAAGCATGGTGGTCTAGTACACAGCTGACATCATCATTATTTCATGGACTTGTTCTTGTTTCAGTAAGCTAGCACTGTAAATAAACTAAGCATGTTGGTATAGTACACAGCTGACATCATCATTATTTCATGGACTTGTTCTTGTTTCAGTAAGCTAGCACTGTAAATAAACTAAGCATGTTGGTCTAGTACACAGCTGACATCATCATTATTTCATGGACTTGTTCTTGTTTCAGTAAGCTAGCACTGTAAATAAACTAAGCATGGTGGTCTAGTACACAGCTGACATCATCATTATTTCATGGACTTGTTCTTGTTTCAGTAAGCTAGCACTGTAAATAAACTAAGCATGTTGGTCTAGTACACAGCTGACATCATCATTATTTCATGGACTTGTTCTTGTTTCAGTAAGCTAGCACTATAAATAAACTAAGCATGGTGGTCTAGTACACAGCTGACATCATCATTATTTCATGGACTTGTTCTTGTTTCAGTAAGCTAGCACTGTAAATAAACTAAGCATGTTGGTCTAGTACACAGCTGACATCATCATTATTTCATGGACTTGTTCTTGTTTCAGTAAGCTAGCACTGTAAATAAACTAAGCATGTTGGTCTAGTACACAGCTGACATCATCATTATTTCATGGACTTGTTCTTGTTTCAGTAAGCTAGCACTATAAATAAACTAAGCATGGTGGTCTAGTACACAGCTGACATCATCATTATTTCATGGACTTGTTCTTGTTTCAGTAAGCTAGCACTGTAAATAAACTAAGCATGTTGGTCTAGTACACAGCTGACATCATCATTATTTCATGGAATGTTTCAATAAGCTAGCACTGTAAATAAACTAAGCATGTTGGTCTAGTACACAGCTGACATCATCATTATTTCATGGACTTGTTCTGTTTCAGTAAGCTAGCACTGTAAATAAACTAAGCATGTTGGTCTAGTACACAGCTGACATCATCATTATTTCATGGACTTGTTCTTGTTTCAGTAAGCTAGCACTGTAAATAAACTAAGCATGTTGGTATAGTACACAGCTGACATCATCTTTATTTCATGGACTTGTTCTTGTTTCAGTAAGCTAGCATTATAAATAAACTAAGCATGGTGGTCTAGTACACAGCTGACATCATCATTATTTCATGGACTTGTTCTTGTTTCAGTAAGCTAGCACTGTAAATAAACTAAGCATGTTGGTCTAGTACACAGCTGACATCATCATTATTTCATGGACTTGTTCTGTTTCAGTAAGCTAGCACTGTAAATAAACTAAGCATGTTGGTCTAGTACACAGCTGACATCATCATTATTTCATGGACTTGTTCTTGTTTCAGTAAGCTAGCACTGTAAATAAACTAAGCATGTTGGTCTAGTACACAGCTGACATCATCATTATTTCATGGAATATAACTTGTTTACATCATGATATAGATAAACATTATTGCTCGTTTGGCGTTAAACTACGATCACCTCTCACCCTATGCTAATTTGTCTAATTATATCAATCTCTCAGTGTACAAATAGAAATTATTTAATATGGTTGGTCGTCAGATACATCACAGCCATCACGTGATATACTTATGATGTATTGTGTTAAACATATACCAGATACAGAACTTTTACCACCCAAAGAAAGGTCAGTGTGAGGTTTAGATGAAGGATTTAAGTAATGGGTGCTTAAGACCATTGTCTAAAATATTTAAATTAATCCTGGCACAAATTGGAGTAGTACTTGAAGAAATATTAGGATAATAGATGCTTAACTTAAGGCCACTTTCAAAAATATTTCACTTATCCGCGGTGCAAAGAAAGGTCAACGGTTAAACAAGGTGAGAAGTGTCACAATCCTATGATTTTAATTGTACAGTCACTCAAGGTATATATTGTTCTCTGTCGTAAGGGACCAACCATTTAACTTGCAAAGGTGGGGGTTCGTTCCCTAATTGTTTAATATTCAGAGTCTGACTTTTGAAATATCTGACGGTTTAATTTTGATATGAAAGGACAGCTTACACCAATAAAACACCTTTTTATATTGTTTCCTGGACATATATTAAGAAGGGTAATGATTATATAGCTCTAATGCAAATATAATTGATGCTATATGATTAAGTATATTTAAATTACACGATACTGTCTACAAGGAAATAGGTAAAACCAAGGAGTTTGTCTACAAGGAAAGAGGTAAAACCAACGTGTTTGTCTACAAGGAAATAGGTAAAACCAAGGAGTTTGTCTACAAGGAAATAGGTAAAACCAAGGAGTTTGTCTACAATGAAATAGGTAAAACCAAGGAGTTTGTCTGCAAGGAAATAGGTAAAACCAAGGAGTTTGTCTACAAGGAAATAATTAAAACCAACGTGTTTGTCAACAAGGAAAGAGGTAAAACCAAGGAGTTTGTCTACAAGGAAATAATTAAAACCAACCCGTTTGTCTACAAGAAAAGAGGTGAAACCAACGTGTTTGTCTACAAGGAAATAGGTAAAAGCAAGGAGTTTGTCTACAATGAAATAGGTAAAACCAAGGAGTTTGTCTACAATGAAATAGGTAAAACCAAGGAGTTTGTCTACAAGAAAAGAGGTGAAACCAACGTGTTTGTCTACAAGGAAATAGGTAAAAGCAAGGAGTTTGTCTACTAGGAAAGAGGTGAAACCAACGTGTTTGTCTACAAGGAAAGAGGTAAAACCAAGGAGTTTGTCTACTAGGAAAGAGGTGAAACCAACGTGTTTGTCTACAAGGAAAGAGGTAAAACCAAGGAGTTTGTCTACTAGGAAAGAGGTAAAACCAACGTGTTTGTCTACAAGGAAAGAGGTAAAACCAAGGAGTTTGTCTACTAGGAAAGAGGTAAAACCAGGAGTTTGTCTACAAGGAAAGAGGTAAAACCAGGAGTGTGTCTACAAGGAAAGAGGTAAAACCAGGAGTTTGTCTACAAGGAAAGAGGTAAAACCAAGGAGTTTGTCTACAAGGAAAGAGGTAAAACCAGGAGTTTGTCTACAAGGAAAGAGGTAAAACCAAGGAGTTTGTCTACAAGGAAATAGGTAAAACCAGGAGTTTGTCTACAAGGAAAGAGGTAAAACCAAGGAGTTTTAATTTGGTTATGGTTGTTTATCACCACGTTCAACACATATTTCAGTTATATCATGGCGGTCAGTTTTATTGATGGAGAAAACTGGAGTACACGAGGAAAGCCTCCAACCTGTCACAAGTACATTTTGCTATGGATGAGAATGGAAACTCAAACATTTTGTGGTGATAGATACTGATTGAAAACATGATTATTTTTTTTATTACATTTGTTGATCGAGGAAACCGATCAAAATCATCGACATTTTGCAAGTCCATTTTAAAAATTATCGACTTCACTATAACAATTGTCTCAACTTTCGATTTGTCTCCATGCGGGAAAAAACCCGAAGAATTTAAATGCTTCAATATGCCCCCTTTTTTTTACATTCCATGTGTAGATTTTGAAAGAAAAAAATGATAAAAACAGTTACGCTTCGACTAAGAGAAGAAAAAAATATCAATGGAAAAACACACAATTGAGTTAAAAACGAAACATTTAAGACAAACAAATCAGTGAAATCTCGGTTGCTTTAACTTGGATTGCTTCAACACTATCGATTGCTGAAACTATTTTTATTTTATGAAATAAACCATATTTATTTCCACCATCAAACGGCGAGTTCTCTCTTTTTATTGATAAAGACTTATTATGTATATATCAATATAAAATCGTGAAGGTTAAGGTCACCGTACAACGTGGCACACGTGTTGTTCTGACATGTCAACCATTTACCCACTATTAGACTGTTTCGTTATTTTATTAACAACACAATTAGTAGCAGCTTGGGTGCCAAATAACATGGTATACTATATATAAATTACATTGCTTGCAGATGTTGTTTTTTTTCCGTTAAATTGTTCGGAATAGAGGCTAGATACGCCATGCGAGCAATCAGACACAGGAGTATATAATTTAAAGGGGACATAAAAGACAAACAAAACACTACATAGAAAACTAAATACAGTGGAACCTGTCTAATCCGACACACCAAGGGACCAGGGAAATGTGTCGGATTGTACAGGTTGTCGGAATACTCAGGTTTTATTTATGTTAACAGAACTATTTTGGGACCATACATTTTTGTCGGATGTCACAGGATGTCGGAAAACTCAGGTGTCGGATTGCACAGGTTCCACTGTATTGAAAAGTAAGAGCACCAATAAAACCAGGGGTGAATTCAGGTGCCACGTCCTGTTCCACTAGGGGCACCCGTCGTGCTACGCTTGTTAAAATCTGGTGAAAGGTCAGGAAAGAAGAAAAAAGCACGGGATTGTGATTATGACATACGGTTATAAGTGACACATATATTCTGTAACGGTTAACCATGTTATTATAAGTGACACAGATATTCTGTAATGGTTAACCATGTTATTATAAGTGACACAGATATTCTGTAACGGTTAACCATGTTATTATAAGTGACACAGATATTGTGTAACGGTTAACCTTGTTATTATAAGTGACACAAATATTCTGTAACGGTTAACCATGTTATTATAAGTGACACAGATATTCTGTAACGGTTAACCATGTTATTATAAGTGACACAGATATTCTGTAACGGTTAACCATGTTATTTTAAGTGACACGGATATTCTGTAATGGTTAACCATGTTATTATAAGTGACACAGATATTCTGTAACGGTTAACCATGTTATTATAAGTGACACAGATATTCTGTAACGGTTAACCATGTTATTATAAGTGACACAGATATTCTGTAACGTTAGCCATGTTATTATAAGTGACACGGATATTCTGTAACGGTTAACCATGTTATTATAAGTGACACAGATATTCTGTAATGGTTAACCATGTTATTATAAGTGACACAGATATTCTGTAACGATTAACCATGTTATTATAAGTGACACAGATATTCTGTAACGGTTAACCATGTTATTTTAAGTGACACAGATATTCTGTAATAGTTAACCATGTTATTATAAGTGACACAGATATTCTGTAACGGTTAACCATGTTATTATAAGTGACACAGATATTGTGTAACGGTTAACCTTGTTATTATAAGTGACACAAATATTATGTAACGGTTAACCATGTTATTATAAGTGACACAGATATTCTGTAACGGTTAACCATGTTATTATAAGTGACACAGATATTCTGTAACGGTTAACCATGTTATTATAGTGACACAGATATTCTGTAACGATTAACCATGTTATTATAGTGACACAGATATTCTGTAACGGTTAACCATGTTATTATAAGTGACACAGATATTCTGTAACGGTTAACCATGTTATTATAAGTGACACAGATATTCTGTAACGGTTAACCATGTTATCATAAGTGACACAGATGTTCTGTAATGGTTAACCATGTTATTATAGTGACACAGATATTCTGTAACGGTTAACCATGTTATTATAAGTGACACAGATATTCTGTAACGGTTAACCATGTTATTATAAGTGACACATATATTCTGTAATGGTTAACCATGTTATTATAAGTGACACAGCTATTCTGTAATGGTTAACCATGTTATTATAAGTGACACAGATATTCTGTAACGGTTAACCATGTTATTATAGTGACACATATATTCTTTAACGGTTAACCATGTTATTATAAGTGACACATATATTCTGTAACGGTTAATCATGTTATTATAAGTGACACAGATATTCTGTAACGGTTAACCATGTTATTTTAAGTGACACAGATATTCTGTAATGGTTAACCATGTTATTATAAGTGACACAGATATTCTGTAACGGTTAACCATGTTATTATAAGTGACACAGATATTCTGTAACGGTTAACCATGTTATTTAAGTGACACAGATATTCTGTAACGGTTAACCATGTTATTATTAGTGACACAGATATTCTGTAATGGTTAACCATGTTATTTTAAGTGACACAGATATTCTGTAACGGTTAACCATGTTATTATAAGTGACACAGATATTCTGTAACGGTTAACCATGTTATTATAGTGACACAGATATTCTGTAACGATTAACCATGTTATTTTAAGTGACACAGATATTTTGTAACGGTTAAACATGTTATTATAACAACCGTAAACTACACTTGAAGTAGTGACGACTTCAACTACAAACCATTTTCAACAATTAAGGTCCTACATCATTTTTGGTATTATTTCGTTAATAATAATATGCATTACAATTTCGCCAAAAAGTTATTTCGTTTTTACATATATATTTTTGTATTTTCCCAAAACCTGGTCTGAAAAGTATTCCGATCCACAAATGTGCTGTCGTTGCATTCTGAATACGATTTTGATATATTTTGGAATGTGTGCATCCAACTACAGCATATGCATTATCAAATGCAAATACACTACCTTCAGAAGCCATTAGAATTTTAGCAAGATTTTCCAGAAAGTAACAAATACTATACACATGCGATTTTTGTAGTGCTTGTGGGAATTCCCTAACTATGCGCCATTTATTCATTACTACGCAAGCAAGTCGAAAATTAAAATAGATAATGCGATGAAATATTGTACCTAACTGACTGTGGAAACGTAGCCCAAAACGGTCTTTCTTATTTGACGTAAAAAAAACCAGACCGTTAAGAGCTAGGATTACCCAGGTACATGTATGCACCTCACGTGACGCCAGACACGTTTTAATATTTGGCACTATGCTTATTTCACGAAGATCAATTGATGTCTGCTGACCTAGTAGAAATCCAGATGCCATGTTTTTTATAGTCTTTAGAGACAAACTGTTTTATACCGACTTAATCACGACGATTAAAGTGTAACGTAAAAATATATTAAAAAATCAATTTCTATCACGGCAATATATGATTCATTAATTACAAAAACAAACAGAATCGATATTATTCTGTCCCAATACACATTTATCTCCAGTACAAGAATGGATTCCGACATTTTAAAACTTTCTATATTCAAATAAAGTTATTCGATACATACGATTTTGCCAAGCTGGCGTCTTATTTCTTCCAAAACCGTTAAAAAACGAAATACAATTCAAATATATTCACAGAGGCATTGATAACTTGTCTAAGTCGGTTAAGTACAAATATATCATGTAAATAACTGTCATCTCGTACTTTCTTTGTAAAGCTTTGCAGAATTCATACAATTACCAGGCACTGATCCAAGTTTTTGTGTTATAGTGTTAGAATACGTGAAAGTTATACACTTCTTGATGGAATACGAGGGCGAAACTCAAGCTCACAAGTTTGATATCCACAATGTCAAGTTTCTATTGTAAATAGTAAACAAAATAAGTTTCTATTTAAAACCAGCTCAATAAAATTCAGCTTGGTGTTTTGAATACTAGTAGTTCTTTCTCATTTACTCGCTCCCTCACGACTGATTGAATTTTAATTAACATAAAATGTACCTGTATGGATACTGATTGTAATTTTACAATCATATACAAATGTATGAAATCAACAGAAGAAGACATCCTTAAAGTGTGATATAAAGCAGGAGCGAAGATTTGTTGAAAATAAAATAAAATATATCAAATATAGTATAGAGGTATTTTTTATTTAACAATAAGTTTGAATTAGTTGTTTAACTGCAAAAGGTACAAGGTGGCAAAGCTGAAGAACGGTAAGCTACAATGAATTTTACCACTACCTAATACAGAAAAAACAGTTAAGTAAATGGCATAAGTAAATGACCCATCAGGTACACCTAAAACTAAAAGGTATATGTTTACAATGTGCTATGGAGTTTTTAGTAAAAAACACATATCTAAATTAGAGTGCACATGGTGCGTTTCTAGAATAACCAGCATCAGGTACGACGCGTTTCTAGAATAACCAGCATCAGGTACGACGCGTTTCTAGAATAACTAGCATCAGGTACGACGCGTTTCTAGAATAACCAGCATCAGGTACGACGCGTTTCTAGAATAACCAGCATCAGGTACGACGCGTTTCTAGAATAACCAGCATCAGGTACGACCCGTTTCTAGAATAACCAGCATCAGGTACGACGCGTTTCTGGAATAACCAGCATAAGGTACGACGCGTTTCTAGAATAACCAGCATCAGGTACGACGTGTGTCTAGAATAACCAGCATCAGGTACAACGTGTGTCTAGAATAACCAGCATCAGGTACGACGCGTTTCTAGAATAACCAGCATAAGGTACGACGCGTTTCTAGAATAACCAGCATCAGGTACGACGCGTTTATAGAATAACCAGCATCAGGTACGACGTGTGTCTAGAATAACCAGCATCAGGTACGACGCGTTTATAGAATAACCAGCATCAGGTACGACGTGTTTCTAGAATAACCAGCATCAGGTACGACGCGTTTATAGAATAACCAGCATCAGGTACGACGTGTTTCTAGAATAACCAGCATCAGGTACATGTACGTTCATAGTCAAACGATTAGAAAGAGTAATAGTATAAAAGTCTTTGGGACAAAGAAACCAACAGGTATAAAAAGGATAGTCAAAATCAGCTAAAGTTCTGAAGGGGATTGCCATTGGTTTTTAATAAATTACAATTTCTAGGAACCATAAAATTCAAAGATAAATACATTGTATATCTAATAAACGATATCAGTACTGAAACATTGACTACATGTCAAGATTTTGAGATAGAATTATTAGAAACGTGGATATCTTACTTAGTGAGGACGACGCGCTTTTGGAAAATTTTTCTATTTTGAGAATTTGGATTGGCACTGTGCGCAGGGGGGCGAATCAAATAGACATACTAGACCATCCAAATCAGATTCCTTGTTCCCTGCACATATCTGTCAACTATCCAATAAAGCTTTGGTGTCTCGGCATAAGATATACATGTAGTTATTATTATTTACTGTTCCTAAATAATATAGTCATTACAAATGGGGTTCTTTTCCCTCAGACATAGGTGATCTTAGCCGATTTTGGCTATGCTGTTTAGACCATTTGATTTGTTTGCTCCCAAAGATGTTTAATTATTTGGCCTTTCAATATTCTGATTCGGGGTGCCCGTTAAAGTAATGCATGATGTAAATATCTATATTTCTGTATTTTTAACCAGCAACAAAAGTCATGATATTTACCAATCAACAAGTAATTCTTTACGTTCTGGGCCAAACTGGATTCGTGTGTCACTGCAGGAGACATAAATAATATATATGTTTTGTAGAAATGAATTATTTTTGGAAAGTTACGATAATCTAAAATGCAATTCTAAACGCAAAAACGCGCTATTCGTCATGTTATATTACTGTTTTAGGATGTTGTTTCAGCAATATTAATCTCCTACGAGAGAAAACATCAATATTAAGTAGCTGTCTGTTTTATGTGAAATTTGTGCAAATTGGTTTCACCCATACCCCTATGGTATTGATTTGCTATCCATCAGAGTCTGCGCAACAAGTCGCGACGAAACATACAAAATACAGCAATCTATTTAATTATATAATTGTGTATTGACATTTTTGAGCAAGTAGCAATTTAGGAATGTTAGAAAGCCAATACAAGATAGCTGGATATGAATGATACCGTTTATGCTCATTTAGACAAGCATTTAGATCCCAATAGATTACATAAATAGAAAATGACGGTTTCCAATCCAATGATTCTTACTCTTATTGACTTATGACATCCATTCCTAACAATTGAACGACTTTGGATACATTATTAATCCAATTTGTACAAATTACTACTTGGAGTATTAGATTCAGTAGCTTTGTCCGTTCACCCTTCAAGTCTTGTCAATCCAATGGTTACATGACTCATTTAAGACGCTGTAAACTGTTGATATTATGGAATGTCCAACTACAATTTCATATCTGAGATTTATCATTTTGTCTGTTATAATTTTGTATGCTACAATCTGCATTCATTGATTGGTTCAATTGTTTGGGAATTTTTTAATGATATGCATATATTCATGATTCATGCAGCAATTTGTTACAACGTTAACTACACTGAAATAGTTGGTAGAAAATAAAACATTAACAATGTCTAATAAAATACATTAACACGTCCTAATGTAGGAATTCAGAAGTGGAAGCTTGTACCAATGGTGTAATGATCTTATCTCAAAAGACAGAACTGTTTTAGATTTATCTGAAAATCTTAAATTACAGTGCTGCTAACAAAATGATTTTATGGGTATTTTGTGTTGTTGTTTCTCTATATTTATTAGTACTTAGGACAAACGCAGCCACCCAGGTCAGAAGTGTCTTGCGAATAAATGGATGGTTTTGGGATAAATATACTAGAGTGAGTGATTGATGTTTAACGCCATCCGGGCCATGGTTCAGCTATGTCATTGTGATCGTGAATAAGCAAGTTAAATATAAGATGACAAGGATGCTTGGTTTATACAATATAAGATGACAATGATGCTTGGTTTATACAATATAAGATGACAATGATGCTTGGTTTATACAATATAAGATGACAATGATGCTTGGTTTATGCAACACCCACAACCATCACACTGAGTTGGATATATACAATGCTAGTTCCATGGAACACCAGCTTACAAATAGACATGTGGCTCCACTCGAACACACTCAAGGGGAACACGTGGACTACTACACCAGCGAGACCGCTAAGATATAAATACATGGATAATTGGCTGCTAGATTGACGAAAACTAAACCTTAGAGAAAACCGAAGGAGCAACCAAGAATGGACAATACAGAGAAACTGCCAACGCAAGACCAAAAAAAAAAAAAAAAAAAAAAAAAAAAAAAAAAAAAAAAACACACACACAAAGCACGACACAGACCAGAAAACGAATAGATGAGCAACAATGGACCCTTAAAAAAATGGGGGAGGGGGGGTTGCTCCAGGTGCCCGCGAAGGGTATTTCACTTTCATGCTCTACCATTTAAAGTAACGAATTTACTGTAAAATGCATGTTGAATTAAAAAAAATAAATTAAAATGAGTTATTTTCCAGATCACTGTCCCAGTGTTTACCATTTGTCAACACACCTTTATCTACAGTCTGTATATTATCACAGTCCCTAGGAAGAAGAAGAATATCTAGAAACAATTCACACAATCAATATTAACCAGTTAGTTACCAGTACATCTGAAGACGTATCAACTGGGATATGATATTTACAAAGAGAACCAATATCATCATTGTAATTTGTCTTATTGTCATGTTTACGTCCGCGGACCGATATTAGATATAAATAGTGCACAATTCATATTTGGAATTGGTCTGGGTAAATAGCCATTGTAAATAAATCTGTATCGAGAGAAGTTAACTAAGTCAAATAAACATAAAGATGAAAAGTAATCAAAAGTTTGCAGAGATATTGATCAGGGGAGAATAAATGGCAGGGGTTTTATGTACAATATATTAGATTGTCCTATTATGATATTTTGTTAAATGAATGTCATTAGAGATAATTTGTCTAACAAAACCACACAGTTTAGCAATCAAGTAAAGTCTATCATGTTACCAGATCTTATACTGGTTTAGAAAAACATAGACGCTTCTACTGATCAATTCTTATCTAGTTGCCGAATTAGGAATGTTTCTGTAATATGGAATTGTGCACATATCAAACAAATTTGAATATGAGTCATATTCTTGATATTGAAATAGGTACGCAGTTAATATTAACAGACATCAGAAACAAAGTAAACGTAAGAGAAAACCGAAGGGGCAATCACAAATGGACAATCTAGAGAAACTAGCAACATAGGGTACATACAACGAAGAAAAACACAACAAAAACACAACACAATATGTGTTGGACACCACTGTACGTAAACAAACACAAATAACGTAAATAAGACATGAGCCCTCATACAAACAACTGGCGGTAAAGATGAACCGAGCATCATATTATGCGGAAATCCTAACCGAAATCAAAAAACGAAACGCAGAACGTAAATACATAGAAATATCTCGATATATAGAAATAACAAAACAACCTTAAGGTATTACATTCCTGATACAAGATTGCCTGTATTTGAGTTCATATTAGCAAATGATCACATGGGCTATTGTCAACAATTTAGTCCGTCGTCCTCCAATTTAAATATGTTTTATTATCAACTCTGAAACAACTGAATCATTTAGTGAAAAGTCAGATGAACGACACCGTATGGTAATATTTTAGAAATTTAGCGATATTAAAATACAAACTAAAAATATGTAATCACCGGATGTCATTTTGAGTTGTAATTGTGATCGAATATCCGACATTGCTGCTACCGTAGAACATATATTAAATGAACATTAAAAACAAATAAAATCTCAATTTTAGATCTTCTTGGGGTTTATTAACATGACTAGTAGATATGTTTAAGATATGATTCATGGAAACCTCACATGGCATAAGTTGTAACATGGATAACATTATTTTCGTAAATAGACATATAGATATACATGTATATATTTAGTATTTTCTTTCCAGGAAAAAGGGAATATGAAAAGAAACAGCATCTAAATTTTAGAGAATTTCAATGTATATGTCTACCATGATTCTGTATAACTACACGATAACACTCGGGAGTTATGGCCATTATTAGTCATATAATACGCATGTGCGGACAAAATATGTCAGATATTTTCTCTTGGTATTTTTACATAACCAGTGAAGAACGCCATATTAGAATTGTAGACAGGTCTTTAATTAGCTTGTTTGAATACTTAATGGAAATGTGGAATGAAAACAAAACGTATTTAAAAAAAAAAAAAAACACTGCTGTGAACAATCATAGCTGAAATTGAAATCTATATCAAATAACTTTACAATAAACGTTAAAAACAAAATCACAATATCAGTTCCAAAATTCAACCGGCAAATCGCAGAAACAATAAAATATATACCCTTAGTATACATATACATGATCCATCACCTTCAGGAATTTGTACAGGATCTTCAATAAAAAGTGGTATTTTTTGTTTTCTATTTTATTTCAATAATATGTTTGCTTTTAACCAATCTGTGCCCACTCAGATCTTTATTTCGTATGCTGCTATTATTAAAAAAAAGCCAAAATATACGCTATTATTTTAAATGAAAACAACATACATTGACGACATTAGGTGATGTTTATGTCATGGTTGTGTAGCTGTCAATCTTCTCCACAGTGGACTGAATGATAATCATCATCTTCTATGTCAAGCATACAATGTTGACCCATCATGTATCTGTCTCTGGCCAATCTGTAATAAAGAGGAACTACATGTATTAAAAATGAATGTTATTGTAGGTGGTGAGATTGTCCGCCATTAAAGTTTATATCGCTTTATTAGCCAATAATAAAATCAGATTCATACGAATTACACAATTGAATATCCGAAACCAGATCTTATGGTCATACATTTTTCGAGCATGATATTGATACTCGTATTCGACAAATTGTTCAATCAGAGTAAGATATTTATTTAATAAAGTGCTTTAATTGATTGTGTTTTCTTGAGTACTTGTAACCAGATATTGGACTTCAAAAAGGCTTGATTCTTTCCATTTGCATTGGTGCCAATGTGTCTGTTACATATACAAGTATATTGTATTTACCAACGCCGGTGCTCTAGAGCCATTTTCCTCCTAGCCGTCTTTCCCCCCCGAAAAAATGGCTATATAACCATCTTTCCCCCCTGAAAATGGGCTATGTAGCCATCTTTCCCCCTTCCTTATCAGAGGGGATAATGGCTATATACTAGAATCCCCCCCGGAAAAATTCCTGATCATCTTTTATGCTTCAACATTTTTATTAAGCGAAACAGAAACATGATGTCGAATCAAATGACGACATCGGTAGTGTGATGATTAGCGTGCAGGTCTCGGGTGTGGTGGATCGTGGGTTCGAGGAACGGGTAGGGTCAAATACTATAAAATTGGTATTTGCTGCTGCTCCACAAAGCACGTAACATTAATAAGTCAGATAATATGATCGTGTAGAGTGACATGTCTACTGATCGCGTTGATCTATTACAAAGCAGACAACCTCTCACCCACTCGAATCAAGTGAATCCGACCTCGTTTTTGCCCAAACTTACAAATATTTCGACGGTTTTAGATTCACAGAATAAATGGTCATTAAATTGGACTGTTAGAATTGATTCCGTAATTGCACATATATCAATTACTAAATTGTTTCTATTATTTTAATTCACTTTCCATACCCTCAAATGAAATCTCCTTTAGCTTGGTGTGGATAGTTAAAAAAATGAAACAATTGCAGGGGCGGATCCTCCCCTAAAATTGGAAAACAAATTTTTTTTGCGTAAAATCGTGATTTTTCACACGAAATACCCCAAACATTTTCGCGCCTCCCGAAATCCTGGATCCGCCCCTGAATGGCATGTGCAGTATTTTGAACACGGTGGTTTTACAATAGGTGAATCATGATTTTCATTTTAGTTCCGGTTTTTTGACTTTGTCTTGTATGCCTTATGTTGCTAGTGTCTCTGGATTGTCCATAATCTTGATTGTCCCTTCGGATTTCTCTAACGTACATTTGATCCTGATTCTAACAACAAGTTTGAGATTTGCGTAAAAGAAATGCACACCTGGTTCATTTTGACAGTACTTTACTGAAGTGAAGACTTTTGTTTATGTTGTGTTACCATATTGCTATAATCTATTTGTGTCAACCGTTCGGTCAAGTAGAAAAATATAAGTAGGTCAAGTGGACTGTCAATTATTGTGATCAATGTTTAATGAGGAAACAATTGCTTAATGAGAAGAAATTAAATACTTTTTGAAAATGACATAAATTAAAAGTTATTATGACCGACCGCTATGTGTCATCGTAAAATATCAATGTCAAGTTACAATAAGAGTTGTCACGAGGGGTTAGAGTACAAGGTCGTATGACCTCCAGGTTAATGACAATAAAGAGATATAAGAGAATTCAATGGTAACGCATATTTACTTCTAGATTTTTAACACCTTATAGTTGAGCCCGATCCCCAATGGTGGTATTTTTTCTCTTCAAATGTCACGATATCAGAACTAATAATTCAATGACAGCAGCCTATTTTCTTTCTATTTTTCTCAGAATATAATCAAGGAATCACAGAACATCAACAATACAATTAAAAGAAATGTATAAAAGTTACTCGAGTTCACCCTCGGTTTGTAGTGGGATTCGTATTACTCGATCTTCAGTTTTATATGTATGTATTGTAGATCGTTGTTTGTCCTTTTGTTCTTTTTCTTTTGATCATTATATTGTCTGTTGATTTACAGATTCTGATTACGCCTATATCTTCAAACTGTACTCCCTACTTAAATTTGATAGTATTTTTTGCTCTAAAATGAGACAAATATTGTCATGGTTATTTTTTGTGATTTTTATTAAAGAGTAAGACACATATGTTATATAATCTGAGCAGACAACATCAGTAAAGTATAACATTGAACAGATGAGACCGGTGATGTAGTTGCTACATATAAACATATCATTTGTAGTAGTCCATTGTTTAAAAAGTTCTGAGAATCATAATAGACACCAGAATATCACATCATTTACGTTATGTCGACCCCATATTCTGGGATAGGAACAAGATGATTACTGTGTATTATGGAATATGTTTCATTGGAGAAGCTTAATTACCATTGTTAAAAATAAAGGTACCCGGTATGCGGTATCGTAACTGGATTCATACATGTTCACGGTGTAAGTATTAGATTTGATTGGATTTTTGGTGTTTTAGCGCCACTTTCAACAATATTTCAGCTATCATGGCGACCAGATTTAGTGGTGGAGAGAACCACCGATGATGGGCAAGCAACTGGTAAACTTTTTCACTTGCGGAAGCGAGTCGAGTGCACCCTTTTTTGTAATTTACAAAGCCGGGCGCGAACCCACGCCGTATTGGGGTGATAGGTTTAAGCTTGTATGAGTTGTTAGATCCAACGACCTAGCTCATTGAGCCACCCGAGCCCCTGTAAGTATTAGAACATTGAGCCACCCGAGCCCCTGTAAGTATTAGAACATTGAGCCACCCGAGCCCCTGTAAGTATTAGAACATTACAGACGACGTTTTAATTTGTATTATACACGGGCTTTCTATTTTAGAATTTCACGACGGTATTTTGTCTTGCTAGGTGTTTTTTATTGGCAAGCGACTAACTATGAAAAAAACCCTACAAATATTCAACATAATTAGCTTGACACACATCCACAACAACGCCCAGCGGTAAGGTGAAAGTCAAAAGATTTGAAATCCCAAACGTTTTTGGACTAAGAAAACCAAAAGGCCCGAAACTGGAGAAGCAAAATCGGATAAAGCCTCGTGCCTTTTCATTACACCAGCAGCATTAAGGATAACACAGTAGTATTGTGTCGGAAATTAGCAACTATTCCTTCAGCGAACTAGTACTATAAAGCAGGTTGAGCTGGTACAAAACAAGATTTATCAAAACAAAATATAGCTTGTTCTCGCCACGATAAAATTATTAAATAGTTTTCTGAATGTTGTTTATACAATAATCACTTGCTAATTATATCCATATTATTATACTGTTCCATCTAAGTTGTAATTTTACCTCAATTTACGAATAATAGGATATTTTTATCACTATCGACTTGATATAAGAGAATGACAAATTTACAATATACTCATAATAACATTGACAACATAAAGATCTACAGAAACATGTCATGGTACATGTTTAACTTAAAAGAACCACCTATCTTAAAAAGGGAACACCCAATTCAGACCTAAGATTGTTTTGATAAAACGAAATACATCTACCGGTATGTGCGAAAATGTATTAAGACTGGTGTTGTTTGTTTTTAAAGTCACTTTTAGATATGCCTCAGCTATTTCGTTACTTCCAGTTTTATTTGGGGAACGATTTGGATAGATATATCGAACTGGTCGGTAAAACCCTGGCCTTTGGTAGGTATCTGGTAACCTAAAGTGTTGATATGGGTACAAGGGATGTAGACAGTTCATTGGTATTAGGCTTGTAATCAAATTTCAACGACTTTAAACACTAGGGTTTTAAATATTAAAATGAATAAAAAATACCCTCTACACATTTATAATCCCGTACTCACCAGCCTTTAACGTTTGCTGTATAAAGCACATTCTAAACACGAGCTGTTGTTTAAATACCCAGCTTTACATTTTAATTTGCCCTTTTCCCACATTTAGTATTGTATTTTGTTTGAGTGAAGGCGTGATTGTTACTTAACGCCAACTCAGCAATTTTTCAGCTATATCATGGCGAGAACACGTTAATTTTCTATGAGATGATAATGAGGTCCGCTTTGTACTAGACCAACACGCTTAGTTGGATTTTTATAGTGTTAGCTCACTGAAACAACAGTACACGGGTAGACATGTCGCTCCACTCGGACACATTATTCTGATTTCGAACCAATGTGTCTTTGCTCTTCCTCTTTAATGCTTCGTGCTTAGCGGAGATGCAACAAATACAAATTCAATATTCTTTGGATTGGTTCGATCGGGGCTCAAACTCACAATCAAGCGCACTCGTGGCGAAAAGTCTTACTGTTGAATATAATTTTCAAGAAAATCATCTTTTAGTAAAGCATTCATAAGATTTTCAATTATTGGGCTTTCCATTTTTTTGTTATTTGAGCGCATGGCGCACCTGATGAAAGTTATTCCAGAAACTAAATTAGATATATATATAACACATATTATTTTATTCTAATGTCATATTTTATAATTCGTGGGTCGTCGTGGTCGTCACATTATGTTATTGGCTTTACAACTACTTATGTAATCAGTGCCTTTCACCACTAAAGTTGGGAGATCGAATCCCGCTCATGAAGACTTGTACTGGATACAACATAATGTGATAAAGTTTGTCGGTGACTTGCGGAAGGTCTATGGTTTTTTCTGGGTATTCCGGTTCCCTTCATTAATAAAACTAACCGCAAAAACATATTGAAATACATATTGAAATATTGTTGAAACTTGTAATTTGAACCCTTAGCCCTTCATTAACCGGCTGTAGGTCTTGTCGTCATGATATAACAAAACAATTACATACAGTGATGATATATACTAATAAACATAAGCCTGTTATGCTAACATTAGTGGATATTTGTTTAACGCAGAGAGGGCAGGTTATCAGTTAAATATCGTGACGTTAAAAAGGTACAAGAAACCTCCCGACTCCACGCTAATAAGCCTTCGTACTTATTCCTGAGTAATCCGTGTTTAATCGGGAAGCAGTAAGGACCAATGCTAGGTTCTCTGGTTTGAACCGTTCGAGGAAGTGTGCGAGAGGTACAATAATTAACACCATGTAGATATGGTACATAATTCTATTTTATCTTGAAATTACGTCTACTGTAATTCTTTGAATCAGTTTTATATAAAACGAAAGCATACGCAATTGAATAATCTGCTGTAACGATATTTAAAATGAGTAACAACAAATCCTGCAATTCCTATCGAAGACATTATGTTTTACACAAACTAGTTGGATTTTTTTTCTTAATAAATACGAATAGAAAGAATTCAAGAAGAGTTTGAAGATACCAAAGAGGTAATCAGAATCCGCATATTTAAAGTTCGCGATTTTAACATTTTTATGCCCAAAGAATTGCATCTGTATTCAAATACTTACACAAAAGTGTAAAACTACTTACACAAAGATGTAAAACTCCACTTATTTGTAAATGTCCATAAGAAAGAAACAGTAAAACAACACGTCTAAAAACTAAAATGGCATCAACCTTAGTGACCGCGAATTGTCATATAAATGACTTTATATACATTATCTAATTCATTACTAATTGTGTACCCTTTGGACACATAATGAATCTATAATGTGTATAATTGACAGAACTTCATCTAAAAGACGGAGACCGATGATTCTGTTACTGACATTTAATGACTTATGTAAATGTCCTGTTTAAGGATTCTATCAGTAATAGGCAAGTTCGAAAGGACAATAAGCTTAAGACAAAATATTTTGAATGGCGTTAAGATCGATAAGCGTTTCTTTTTTCTTTTTTGCTTTAAATATATGCCATAATATGGAATAAGGGAAACGAAATGACAGTCGACCACCCATCCTAACAAAACGTTATGTAAATATCACAGACATAGAGAATAAGAATAGCATGGTGAAAAATAGGTTATTAACACAGTGGTATCTAAGCAAATCAATAAGGGGAAAGCAAAGCAAAAAGGGGAAAAACAAACAAACAAACAAACAAAAACAAAAACAAAACACACACAAAAAACAACAAAAAACAAAAAACAAAAACAAAAATAAAAAACAAAAATAAAAAACAAAAAACAAATACAAATAAACAATAATTCAAGAAATGTAAGGATTTGTTTCTTGTGCAATGGCATTTGGCCATCAGCAAATTGTTGCACAAAACCTATATATTTAAATTAGTGCATACGTCATGAATCTGGAATTACATTCTTCGGGTATGCTCTTATTCAAAAGATTTTAATTCCAAATAATTCAAAAATATTTGAAAGGAAGAAAAACAAAGGATTTAAACGGGGTAGCCATAATCGGCTATAGTTACATATACATGAGGGAGACATTACTTAGTTTTAGTGATAAGATACATTATTTAGAGACTGTTCATTTCAAACGCATCTAACAAACCATATCAGTGTCGACGCATCGGCTTCTAGGCGGATGATATACTCATGGACTGATACTTCACCTGCAGAGGTTTCGACCCAGTTATGATAATAATAAAAAATAGAAATTTTAATATGTCATTCCAGTATCAGAAGTTATGATATTGTCGTTTTTAGCCATACTGGATGGCATTAAGATAGATGAGAGGTAGAACTAATGTGAACCGTTCGTTGTTAAAAACAAGATTTTAAACGTAGAGTGAGTGTGTGATTGTTACTTAATGCCCACAATGGGCTATTTGTCTGCCATATCACGGCGAGAACAAGCTACATTCGATGAAATGATATTGAAGCCCGCTTTGTACTAGACCAACACGATTTGTTTGCTCTTTATAGTTCTAGCTCACTGACACAACAGTCCGCGAGTAAACAGCGAATCTGTTCTTTCTCTTTAATGCTGCATGCTTAGCGGAGAAGCAGCAAATACCAATTTTATAGTCTTCAATCGTGGTTCTAACCCACGATCTACCGGACTCAAGACGACCACGCTCACCATTGCATCACCGACTCGGCTTTTAAATGTGGAAATGCACACACTTTCTCTTAGCACTAAAGAACACGACACAAATAAAATATATAGATCGTGTGTGTTTTCTTTTTTGTTTTATCAAAACTGAACAAAGACCAAAGAATTACGGGGCTAAAGCCTTTTATTTCACACTGTGGTAAATTGTATTCCATTAATATACATCAAAACAACTTGAGAGAAAAGACATGGCTATCTTTCTTCAAGACTCTGTGATAAAAGACATGGCTATCTTTCTTCAAGACTCTGTGATAAAAGACATGGCTATCTTTCTCCAAGACTCTGTGATAAAAGACATGGTATCTTTCTTCAAGACTCTGAGATAAAAGAGGCGACTTCAATGTCACCGTTATTAATTTTACAGGCTTCCAATTTTGAAGTTGGTATTTCACAACTCGTACATTACATTCGACCTTGCAGTTTGGATTCAAACTTTTTGCAACCATTACCGCCTTCTGAATACTAGACTTTTAAATTAAGGATGTTTAAGGAATACTATAATCTTATCATTTAAAACGTTTTTCAGACGATATCAGGCGCTTTGTTGAAAAGTATTCTGTCACTTGCGGACTGCCGACGAAAGATGGTATTGACAATTAGTGGTTGGTACAAAGTTAACTGTTGTTTCCCTATTATGTCTTATTATGACCTTGTGTACAGTCTAATATTTAATTGATGATTAATGTCATCGGATCTCTTTTGTGGAACTATTTATTATACATATTACAACTTCTATGTCACAAAGATTAAACTACGTAAAGTTCAAAATTGGAACTCCACGTACTTTACAATAGCGCTGCTCAGCCAGGTTTACATTTTGCTCATATGTGAAAAACAACTTACATGACCGAATCATTTCACTTAGAGGAGATGTTTAGGCTCATAGAGCCATCTTAGCCCCCTAAACTTTTATTGCTGCGTCTGTAACAAACCAGGAAACCGAGTTATCATTGGTATTTTAGGGGTATCAATTTTCACGTTTTACGATTAGATTTTAGAACTGTTCCGACAATGGAATATTATTTGTTTTTCCTGTTATTTCTACGATTTTCCGATTGTATTTGGGAATTGCACTACACACTACATATTATCTATTTTATCAACCAGTCCAGAAAATGTACATTTACCGAGTTTTATTAGACAGAGAATCAGACAATTTGGGTTTAGTTCCTTATAATTTCTCTCCAGTATATTCAGCATAGGAAAATAACAGCCGTTAATATTTAGTCGCCGCAACATTAGTGCAGCATCCCTCTCCCCAACTTTGCTGTACGACTACAACTATTTTTCAGAAAGTTAACAGCCCTCCTGAAATATGGTTTTGTTGTTCTTTCAATAATATATGCAATGATACAATTTTGTGGTTCGGGAATTTTGCTTATCTTTGCTATTTTACAATCTGCGTCGTTAGCGAATGTTACAATGTATTTGGTATAACCACAGGGACAAAAGGAAAAGACAGTTTGCCTTAAAAACGCACTTTGTGTTGTCTTCAATATTAAAGAGTTCAAGTAAATGGCGAAATCAAAATAGCAATATTGTAACCGTCAGTGCGACTATACTATTGGTTATTCTGTTTTGTTTCATCTATTGTTTGAAATAAACAATAAACACTCAACTTATGCTTGGTTTCTTCCCCCTTAAACACTATTTATTATAATTAATGCTTATTGTGGACTAGGAAAGAAGTTCGAAACATATTTATCCAACTTCCGATATTTCACCAAATGTACATATATAGGACTATGTCGATAAATCACATTGAATTTCATACAATGATTGACGAATTATTCCATTAATCAATTACTTAATACAACATGTTAAAATAATATTAAATACACGTAGATAAATAGATTTGATTTTTGATGTTTTTTGGGGTGTTTTAGCGCCACTTTCAACAATATTTCAGCTATATCATGGCGACCAGTTTTAGTGGTGGAGGAAGCCAGAGTACCCGGAGAGAACCACCGACCATGAGTAGGCAACTGGTAAACTTGATCACTTGCGGCTGCGAGTCGAGAGCTCCCTTTTTTTTGTAATTTACAAAGCCGGGAGCGAACCCACGCCGTATTGGTGATAGGCTTGTATGATTTGTTAGGTAATCCAACGACCTAACTCATTGAGCCACTCGGGCCCCGATAAATAGATAAATAATGTCAAAAATCTCTAAAATAAATTAAAATAAATGTGTGTAAACAACTTATGTCATTTGCTATGAAGAGCAATTGCTATTGTTTTTGTCGTGTGTGTCCTCTGTAGCCAGTTTCTCTGGATTGTCCATTTTTGATTTATCCCTTCGGTATTCTATGACCTTTATTTAAAACGTGTCGATTTGTTCTTTCATTGTGAATAAATGTTTAGTTCTAAAAAAGTTATGATCGATGAATAAAAATCGCTACGGAATGAAAATAAAATATTTTCAAGGAACTATAAACAATTTTTAATTTAACAGAAATAATTCAAATGATTTTTTAGAAAATGTAATATTTCAGTTATTTACCAAAAGTAAGCAGTCATGCGTTTCGATTTGGTCTGTTTTTACGATTTGTCTATCTGATCATGGAACTGTTCCGACAGTGTGATATGCTTTGTTTTTTCAGATTATTGTTCTATATAAACATATTAAAGGAAAATTGTATTTTACACAGAGACATCGAAGGAGACCTTTACGGGTATTTTTTTATTGAAATATAGTGGGTAGAAAATTATCAAAGTTTAGAATGCATATTTTAGAACTGTTCTGACAGTGTGGTATTTCTTTTTTCATTCTTATATGTAGTTAGTTAAGTATTCTAAATTCAAAATTACGGGTTATTTCAAATCAAATGATTCCAGTAGTTATATAATTAAATGATACCATTAAAAAAAAGTATGGAGAAACTTAGATGTCGTACTTTAAAAACTGTCAAATATTTTCGCTATGGTCTTTATAAAGGTATAAAAGGTAAAAATTAAATTTCAAAATCGTTTATGAATTTTATTGAAAGTAATTTGATTTTTTTTTATGCAATTGATATTTGCATTTTGATTAAATATAGTAATAGTTTATTTATTTAAGCATACATGTACGAGTGAAATATGCGAAATAAGAATAATACGATTTATCAAATAGACATGTTCAATTTACATGCAATATCAAATTCAAATATTTGCAAACGCTCTATTTGCCATAACGATACAGTTCAAATAATAAATAAATGAATAATAATGACATTAATAATAATAATAATAATAATAATAATAATAATAATAACAATAATAATAATAAAATAATGAAGGGAAAAAATAAAAATAATAAATTTGTTGTATTTAATACATTTTTTTGCCGACGTTACATCAGTATATTTTAAACAACAAAAAAACAGAACACAAGCTACTAAAAAGAGCCAAAAGAGATTAAAGTTATTAACACAAAATACTAATGAATATTTATGTATATCATAGGAATTTACAGGAGGAATTTAGATGTTATGATAGCTCTCTATAATCAATATTATGTATCCATACAAATACAAAAATATATAATAAAAGTACAATAAATGTAATACAAAATGTCATCTATAATATCTATCAAATGTAAACCAATAACAATAAAAATAAAAAAAAAACCCACAAAAGATACTAAGGAAATAAGACCGATAGCAACAAAAAGAAAAAAAAAGAAAAAAAAAAAAAACCCCCACCAAAATATAAAATTAAAACAAAAACTAACACCATACACGGCTACAAAGGTACTAACCTTAAAACTTGGTTTTTCTTGACTATTTATTCGTTTCTATCATTCTACCTAATCTGTCCACGGTACTTTAACAACACTTGCATGTGCTCGTCTATGGTTCAACATACCAAGCGCTGCCACAACAGAGTTCTGATCAAATCAGAACACGGGGATCTTATTATCGGTAAAACTGACAAATACTAAAATCAAATAAGATTCTTTTTTGTACACGTTAGATTAGCTGTCCTAAAGGAATAATTGGCTTCCAGTATTGACTGCTATAACAAGAACCTAAGCATTGGTCAATATGGACGCCGATCAAGACACCAAGGAATCCACTGGTTCTATCAGATAATAATAAATGTTAAAATAATTGCATAACAATAAATAGCATTTAGAAAAATAAAAAGTTCTGTTGTATTGGGACGTATAATAACATTTTATGAGTGATATTATTGTGGCATAAAATTGTCTGTTATGATACAAATTAATTGAATCAATAAAGTTACGAAATAAAAATAATTGAATCAATATACTTTTATGCAAAAATATATTGCTTTGTCATAATAAAATGAAAAAAAAAAAACAAACGAAAAATACCACAGGGTCATCCATTTTACTTTTAATTTTATACATAATTTTACAAAATAATTTTTAGGAATAGAATTGTGTGAAAGTTCATATATCATTTATGAATAACACCCAACATATTTAAGTGAATTCTAATAGCGAGCATCGCAAGATGCGAGCTAAACAGCAACATGTGTGTAAGGAGATGAATCAATATACTAACAATACCAACCGGAAGTGGTTTTTAAGTTTCAGCATAGTATGGACAATCGGAGAGAATGACCGGAAATAGCCTATTAATTAGAATAAAAAATAAGTATCCAATTTAAAAATAGCATACAAAAAATAGGAATCCGTACAGCTTCTTTACATGAAACAATTAATTTATTTAAAAAAATGACAATCGTTATAGCTTACGTCACACAAGTATTGTTACGTCACGTCATTCATTTCATGATCGCTGTCACTGACACTGTTTAGAGTAAACAATCATTGCCCTGCGTTTCTCAAGTTGGTGGCGATTTACAGTTGGTTGCCGAATAATTGTTTATGTATTGAACGGTGCAGTTCCCA
>MJUT01041092.1:987759-1017062 GCA_002080005.1 Gigantidas platifrons | reverse complement strand
GGAGGGGAACCTCAGTTTTAATAATAATTACGCTATGTAGGAACTGTAGATTTCAATAATATATATCTTATAAACTATCTTAGTGCAGAAACACTGAATATCGGTCGGATGATGATGCATTCGGGACCTAACAGTTCACCAGCAGATTTTACTACCCGGTGATAGTAATAAAAACGTACATTGCTAACTTAGTCCGCACTAACACGTGTTAAATGTTTTAATTGAGATACAAATATACACGTATTTTGATTTCTATGTACATTAGTGTTGATATTCCTTGGCATAATTACTTCCACTTTTATCTTGCAATCGTCTAAGCAAATAAGTCACATTCCCGTCATATTTAACTTTGTAATACACTAAATCTTTAAAATATGCAAAATATACACACACAAAAAACACTAAAATATTTACGGAATTAAAAGTCGTGCAAGAAAAATTTTATGATACCAAATTCGTAAATCGAAGGAGCACAAATAATTCAATGACAAGGAGCACAAATAATTCAATGACAAGGAGCACAAATAATTCAATGACAAAAAGACAAAAGGGCAAAAAGACAAACAATGATCTACAAATTAAAGCACTACACAACAACTGCAGATTGAACTCCACTCAGGTGATCCGGCAGGACTAGCAGTTCCTGCTCCACTAGTGATACCCATCGTATTACTGCTACATGACACGAACACCATGTACTTTGGTTGTGGACACGTGTTTGTGTTTGCTACGTTAATAAAAACATCGATGTTAACATTTGGAATAAACAGAAAGTTATATGGTATGCCATTGGATCTCATATTTTGATGTTGTTATTGTTCTTGTTTATTGTCGTTCACTAATGATACGACGTGTGTTATTAGTGGATTGGAACTGCTTTCTCTTCCGGCGTTCACCGTCAGCTTTGAATAGGTTATGCTTTGTTCAATAATTAGTTTTATGTGCACTGTTTTGTATATCGTTGTTTGTCCTGTTATTCTTTTCTTTTGGCCATCGTATTGTCATCTCTCCTGCTGATTACACATTTAGTATCTTCATACTTTTCTTGTACATTTGTTAAGCTAGCACAACAAATGACATTTGAAGTAACTATTGGATACGTGTTATGCCTAGCTTTATATTTTTCTAATTGAAGTAGAATTGTCCATCAGTATTCTGTAGTGAGTTGATGTATTTGTGCATTTAATAGTACAGTCAACAAGAACTCAAGCTATACCAGGGAAGGGTGAATTATTGTTAGAGGAATCAGCAGTACCCAGAGAAAATACATATCTTATACACTAAGACTATATATTTGGAATGACCACTTCATTCACTATTCTAATGCAATTATAATGAATGACCACTTCATTCACTATTCTAATGCAATTATAATGTAACGCGTATTTTCATAGGCTCTCGAGGGCCATCAAATCTACAGTTGACAGGCCTGAAGGAATCATTCTATATTCCTACGCCGAATGCACTTGTTTGTAAACAATATGGCTCACCCAGATGCCGAAGCGGCAGCAGGCGACGTCCTTCCTGTTCAGATTGAACGTAGGTTCAATAAACTAAGTACATTCCAATGTACACAGCTTAACCCCAGTCCCTACCTTTCTGTTTTTCTGCATAGATTTGTTTATTTCAAACATAAAAGTACTAACCATTTGACGTGAAGTGGTTCGCTGCAGTGTGCACACTTCAAAGTTTTTTTTCCCAATTTCTGTTTTGAAAATATAAAAATTATCTCAATATTTGGATACAATAAGTCCTACAAATGGTCATGATAAATGCCTAGATAAATGAATTGAAGAAACAGTCTGTTTCTATTTTCATTTTACAGAAAAAATGAACTGCAGTGCAAAAAATATGCATCATTTTCTTCCGTACAATGTTTGTCATGGCCCCAGTTCACGGTAGTTGTGCATTGATGTTTTCTTCCGTTGCTTGCAATGTTAGTATGGACACATATTCTACGACGAATTACAGAAAAGTAATGACTAAATTAAACGAAAATAATATTACCTACAGTATGTTATACACAATGACTTCCATGAATTATTTTGATTCTAGTGGGAAAAATCGAACATATTTTGAAATGGAAATGCATGTAATAACGATATCCACTGACCTGAAGTTTACAGTAGTTTTCCTACATTGATAACTATACTGTGATGTAATTAAGTTACTGATATTTTCCAGTTTGATGACATTTTGCATAAACAAGTAAAATGCCCACAAAATCGTAAAATAAATCAGTAACCAGTTTGTGTCAAAATGTTAGCGTTCCTTGTAAACTACGTCACCGGATGACGTTAAATTACAAAAGTAAAAGTCGATAGATTGTTGTCTTAGGTATTTTTCCGGATTTTCTTTTTAATATCAACAACAATATTATAATTTTTTGTTTGCATGCATCTCGGTCCTACTGAATTAGATGATACATTGAGAGCATTTGAAGAGTTGTCGGTGTCAAAATTGTGAATTTGACGGACTGTTTTTTAAGTGGAAGGAATTTGAAAAGTGCATATATTTCGTCATTTATTTGTATGTTTTCAAACTAGTGTGTACACTTTGGAAGCATTTCATTAGAATAGGAATAACAGTACTGTATTTGAAGAGTTGTCGATGTCAATTGTGGATTTGACGGTCGCAAATATCTGTTTTACTGGCTCCGCTTCGCGTCGCCAGTAAAATGGCATTTGCGACCGTCAAATCCACAATTGACACCTCCAACTCTTCAAATACAGTACCCTTATTCCTTAAGTGGAGTGGAGCACGAACTGTCTACCCTCCCGGAACACATGAGTTCACTCCCGATGCTTAGTGGGGCTCGTATAACTCGATCTTTAGTTTTACGTGTAATGTTTTGCAAATAAGTATTTGTCCTTTTGTCCTTTTATGTCCATTGTGTTGTCCGTTCTTCTTCGATTTACGGATTCTGATTATCTCTTTGGTATCAAATCTTTCTTGACATATATAGCTAGCCTAAACCAACCACTCTTTGAAATTAAGATGCCTGTACCATATGGAAGAGTGAGAGGACATATTTATGTGAGTTAGGGGTATCTATTTTGCCTTTGTTTCAACGATTTTTCGATTGAATATTGGAACTGTTCTGACAGGGTAATAATTTATGTTTGTCATTTTGTAAATTCTATGCTTTTTTTCTTTAATAATCAAATACGTTCTCCAAATGAAGTATTTATTCTGGATAATTTATCTATGAATGTGTATTTAGAAGATAACGATTTTCTCCAGTCAATTGAAACCACACTGGACACGATTGTTCATTTGGATGACCCTGCACTGAAGTTCGCTTTTTAAAGGAAGAAAAATAATGACAATAGCCCATATGATTTTAATTAATACAAATACACGTGTATGAAATAAATCAGACGGATAAGGAATATCAATGTTACCAGCTTTGACATGCAAATAAATGAAATAATTTATTGGGAAAATTTTACTCTGATATGTGACGTCACTATAGTCACGTCATCACTATGTGTGTAGTTGAAAACCATAAATTGTTTAGTGTTTTAAATACTTTGTCTACTGAAGAAAACCAATGAAAATCCAAAAAGGATTATTTGCGCCCAAATGGAATACTTGGATCAAGACATGAGTTAAATGAGAGGACATTCGGATTTCCTATGCTACAAATGAAAGGTGCTTTACAGGTCATGGATGTACAAGAGTTTACGCGAACGTCCTCTGTTGCGCCGTCTATATAACGTCGTCTTGTGTAATCAACAAACTCATGACTCCCGCTTGCCTTCATTTTCTCTAGGAGCTGATGGAATGACTGCGGCGTCAAGTCATTCATGTTGTAATCTTTCGGCATTGTGTATTCAACTGTCCAATTTGCCCTTTGAACCTTGTTACTTCTTTTGAAATCGAGATAGTACTGGACAATTTCTAAAGGCATTCCTGTGATTCTGTCGTAACGAATCAATCTTATCCCTGGATTTCTAGTGGGTTCAGCCTCGCCATTAGGCCTGATATAAGCCCACGGTGTGACAGCAGGAGCACAAAACTTCACAAGAACAGGTACTTCTAAAAACAGAATGACAAATTATCTCTATTTAATATACAATTTTAACTAGCAACAAATAAGAAGAGTTTGAAGATACCAAAGGGGCAATCAGAATCTGTATATCGAAGAAGAACAGACAACATAATGAAAAGGGGCAATCAGAATCTGTATATCGAAGAAGAACAGACAACATAATGACCAAAAGAAAAAGTACAAAAAGACAACAACGATCTATAAAACATACACATACAACTAAAGAACTTAAGTGCTCCGGAAGGGTAGCCACTTCCTGCTCCACGAGCATGAAATATGTTTTATTTGTTTTAATATTTTCGAAAATGACTGCAGTTGAACACGCATTTACGAGCTGAAGAACTTCACAATGCAAGACGTATTTAGAAACACATATTTTTAGTTCAAATGAATTTGATGGGGGAAAAACCAGGATTCAAATTATTTCACATGTTGTATACAGATGCATCTTCAGAAGAAAGTATGCATTTGACAGAGATATTGACAATTTATCTTAACCATGAAACAAAAGGTGGAGTAGAAGTTACCTTAACCATGAAACAAAGGATAGAGCGTAATTTACCTTAGCTATGAAACAAAAGGTGGAGTACAATTTACCTTAAGCATGAAACAAAAGGTGGAGTAGAATCTATTTTCACCATTTTTTATTGAAATTAATTTCATATACATTGTATATATCTAATTTTAAGAAATTTGATGTTCGGGTAACATACCCTTAATGGTGCTCCCTTAATTAACCTCAATTTAATAGATTATAATGGCTAAAGCAACAACATGTACATTGTGTACCATATGTGATCTTAAGAAAGTTGACGTTCGGGGAACACACCATTATCAACACAACAAGTTCGTATTGTATTACAATCGTGTAAACCAATTGTTAAAAAAACTCGTTTATGTCATTTAGGTATAATTAGCATAATTACCTACCATGATACACCTGCATTACAAATATCTTGTGTCTAAAAACAATGTGTAATGCACTAGCAGTTTGTTGGCGTATAATGTTAAAATGTGTGCCTTCCCAGTGGGTATTTCGAAACAAAATACAAGTACAACATTTAGATTAAAATACTTATAAATTTACATAAAATCAAACTTACTGTTTTTATAATATATTCTAAAGTTATCGATATGTTCATGACCAAAGTAAAGTCCAGAAATGACGTCAGAAAATTCAACGAGAATCTCGTTGAAACGATAGTTGAACTGTGGATACATCCATGGCTGCCGTTCGGAAGCAACAACACCCGGTGGTACATGAGATATGATAATAACCTACAAAAAAAAAAATAACAATCTGATTAAAATCAGATCTCTCACTTACTCCCCTATACAGATATGTTACGGCATGGGAGATCTAAAGACACTCATTTTAGGGGTCACATGTGCATGACCCTATGTACCATCCAATGAAAATTGCGATTCGAGAATATGAAAGTGTTGCAAAGCTACTTTGCATGCTACGAACAATGCGAATGACAAAAAAATATCATTACCGTATTTATTTAAAAATTATATATTCATGACAAGGTCACTCGCACGTACTAGGGATTCTTCAGATCTCCTACACCGCGACATATCAGTAAAGGGGAGTAAGTGAGAGGTCTGATTTTAATCAGATTGGACAAATAATAGATCTATGTTTGGTAATACAAATGTATATTATTTCTATTAGGGATATACTGACAAATCAATGGATGGAGAACATATATCCGAACGAATTCAACCGTCATGATTTAACTGAAATAGTGTTGAAAGTGGCGTTAAACACCATAAAACCAAACTTAACCGAACGAATTCAATGGAAATAACAAGGGATACATGTAGAGTGTTGCAAGATATTTTAGTATTTCATAATGCTGATGTTTTTGATAGATTAAGGAATAATACCTATTAAGGGTATACCAATAAAATAAGTACAGAAGCACAGTTATAAAGACAAATATTTCTAATGACTGTCTGAACTAATAGGATAAGAGTTGATTCTTGAAAATAGAAATATTTCTGATGGCTGTCTAAAATAATACGAGAAGAGTTTAAAGTGACACGATCGTCCATTTTATATCATAGATATATTTCAAAATTAATTTAAATTTACATGGAAAAATAGAATTGAGCATAGAGCTCTTTGAAGATTCAAGTTAATATATTGAAGGAGAAGACATTGACCTTTTCATTTCTGTCTTTTGCGTGTTGAAGGGTATCAGTCATCCATTGGAACTGGTCTGCGGGATCAGAATATCTGTATTTCTGTGACACTTTATCCGATCGGTAGTAGAGATTGGTATTTAATGCCATTATTCTAATACCATGGTGAGTTTTGACAGTGTAATAGGCTCCTGAATTATACAATGAGTGGATATAGAATCCCTCACGAGTAATGTTTAATTAAGTTAAATTATGGGTCGGGGTACTGGTGTTTAACTCCACTTTCAACAATATTTCAGTTTGATCGTGGTGGTCAGTGTTATTGGTGGAGGAAACGGAAGTACTCGGAGGAAATCTCCGACCTGTCGTAAGTCACTGACAAACGTCATCACATAATAGTGTATCGAGTACACCCTACCATGAACGGGATTCGAACTCACAACATTAGTGGAGATAGGCACTGATTGCAAGTTAAATTAAGGTTAATACATATGGGGTTAAACTGGTTTCATGGATAAAGAATAGGTAAACATATTAGCGCCCAGTTGCTTATTCAACAATGCAAGTACTTTCACAGTATTCAAGCTTTGCATGATCATTTCTACATATTTGTTCAAGGTTAATAGACGACCTTTGTTCTCATGTTAAGTAAATGAAAGTGGTGGCATATTATTTTACATGTCTTCAATGTAAGATGGGCGGCATTTGTATATATCTTTATTTCTCAACAAACCATATACATAGGCATTTGTCAAAGTATACATTTATTTATATTTACATACCTTTCAGAAAATTCTCTTTTTGTGTATCGTTATTGATCCAGTCTTTCCAATTTTCATAAATCTCATCATACATGAGATTATTATGTGGCGGGAACTGGTGAGCAGGATAATAATCATGATTACCGAAAACAGCATATACTGGAGTGGACATGAATTTGGACTTCAAAGCTGTAGTGATATTACTGATGATATGTTCGTATACAGCATGGCTTGTTACGTTGTCCTTCACATGAGGGGTACTGTCTCTAAATATGATAGAAATACAATGTCAAGGATTGAAATATACAAGGCAATCCACTAAAAAGTCCATAACGCTAACTTAATAGCACAATTAAGACTTTAAAGCTGTAGTGATGTTACTAATGATATGTTGGTAAACATCATGGTTTGTTACGTTGTCCTTGGCACGAGGAGTACTTTCGCTGGGTATATAAAAAAGAATATAAAGGATTGAAATGTACAAAATTATTATTCGCTAAAAGGGGAGTTTGGGTCCATATATATGTATCAATGTTGCCTCTTTCTATGAATTTTTGATGAAAACAAAAACAACTGAAAGGGAATAACGAAATAAATACAGATTAATACATGGGCATTTCCATATTGGCCTGGTTATCATCCCGAGACACTCATATTGGCCTGAGACGAAGTTGAGGGCCAATATGGGTCGAGTGATGATAACCAGGCCAATATGGAAATGTCCATGTATTAAACTATTTATTCTATACTTCCGACATCTGCAGACGTAAACACCGGAAGTTGTTTATTTTGTCTGAAACGTACGAGGGGCACCTAATAACCGGTTATTTTCCCGGGGTGTGAAAATATGGACAGCTTACTTCCGGTCATATTGGTCATATAAAAATGCCTTTTTATTTTAACTAAGTATGTAATAAATAAATAAATAAATTTACGTGTTGTCCCACATACGAAGTTCCTCTTTTCTAATGTATCTTAAGAAATGTGCATGTTACACAATGGCTTCGGAAACTTGTTTTGGTCTATGTTAGCATCCAAGACATTGATCACATCTAATTCTGTCATTATCTTTCTTGAGTTTAGAGGTTTGTTGGGGGGGGGGGAGGGTTCGTTTTGTTACAATTGGGTGAGCGAGTTAGTGATTGGTGTTTAATGCCAAGTGGGTAAACTATTTAGCTATGCCATGGCGAGAACAAGTCACATGTCGATCACATGATGATGATGATGACCCCTTTGTACTAGACCAACATGCTGAGTTGGATTTTTATAGTACTAGCTCACTGAATAACATTTAGTGGGTAGAAATACCACTTCACTCAGATACATTATCCTCATTCCAAGCCAACCTGCCTTTGCTCTTGTTCCGTAATGCTGTGCGATTACCGGAGAAGCAATAAAAAGCAACTTTACAGTATTAGTTTTAACCTGACCTGGGATAGAACCAACGATCTACCACACTCTAGGGGAGCATGTCAACCATTACAACACCGAAGCAGTTCGCTGCAATGATTGGGAATGTTGTTGACCATTGGTATATAAAACGAAAATAATACCAAGACGTGATGAAATATCGTAAATGGTACAGAAGCAAATACGTGGCCAAAACCAAGAAATTAAAGCAATATAAGACAACAATAACAACGTGGATAAAAAAAGAAAAGAAATAATAAACACCATGGACCTCATTAAAAACCGGTGCTTCAGCCACAGTTTTTAGTGGGGTTCGTATTACTCGATCTTTAGTTTTGTGTGTGTTTTGTAGATCGTTGTTTGTCCTTTTGTCCTTTTTCTTTTGGCCATTGTGTTGTCTGTTTGTCTTCGATATACAGATTCTGATTACTCCTTTGGTATCTTCAAACTCTTCTGTATTCGCGTGCTCTGGTGGACCAGAAGAATATAGTCCCTTCTTTTCCAATATGATCACAGTTTATATGTTTATATATCTATTGAAACATTCTAACTATATGTTCATGCTTAATATAAACAGTGGCTGCAACGCAACTGGGGAACCATTGCATTGCCTGTCCTACTTCCATTACGGCTTTTGATTTTTCAATTAAATTGTTGATCAAGAATTCGATCAATTTAATGATGTGAGTTACAAAAATCAGAGTTTTTACAAAATAAGATTATCTTTTTGGTTTCTGTAAGCTTTTCTATAAACAAATGTGTATTGATATTTACTCCATATATCCTTTAATGAACAATTCCGGAATTTTCGTCCTGTTTCTTAAAAAACCGTTAGATTTTATTTCTACATACCCTGTCCATATAATAAAATCAACATCAGCTTTATTTATATGCATTGCATCTATGCTACTTGTAACAAGTTTCCATGGAGAATCACACCAGCTGTGTCCATACATTCCTCTGCCAGAAGCATTTTTCTCACAGGATATGGCTTTATCAAGATATGTTGGGTCATAGTGAAAATCCGTCACATGCCAAAACCAGCCTGTAATTGGATATTTGCATGCAAACCTGTCTTATGTGACTGTGCAAGAGAACATTGAAACATGGTCGCTTAATACAGGTTACATTAATATGAAAGGCAGTACGAAGGGAAATAAAAATTAAGGTAACATAAGAGAAGTTATTGCTTAATAGAGGTGGTGGCAAAGACAGGCTTGACAGTACAGTCAAACCTTTCTTTTAAGGTCACTCAAGGAAACCTGAAAATGTGCCCTTTATGAGCCGTTGCCCTTTATATACAGGTTAACATTATATGCACTATTCAATATGGGAAACATCAGGCTGCCCTTTATAGACAGTGATTTGTTCTATAGAGGTGCCCTTTAAGGCAGGTTTGACAGTATATCGAATATTTTTTACTGGGCGCATGCGTGATGAGTAACAACTGGTTCCTCATTAAACAAGGTTATTGATATAGAAGGTGCTGCTTGTCTTTGTTAAAACAATCTACAATATATTGACGTTATTCAGATCAAAGAAAGAGTTTAAAAACAATATGCATTTTTTTCTTTTATATCCCTCTCTTATCCTGATAATCCTCACTCTGTATGACGTAATATACACGTATTATAATGTTTCATAAAATTTAAATTTACAATTTTTAATAATACAATTTTCAAATCTTTATTGTAAATACATTCCGGTCTTGGTGCTCCAAGTAAATTAAAATACAGTTAAGCATGCATTAGCAACCACCTCTATATAACTTGTCTTATGTGACCTTAATTTTTATTCCATTTGTAGTGTATTTCATATCAAATTAATCTGTATTAAGCGAACACCTGACTTATGTGATCATGCTTCAATGTTGACTTGCACAGTCAAATAAGACAGGTATAACTCTAGCATTATATTAAGGTGGTACCATACACTTCAGGTAAAATTTTATCTGCTCGTTTAATTTTCTTATTTTTTTGGCAGTGTGTTTGAATATATCCACCGTAATAAAAATCAAAATTTTAACAAATTCCAACCAACAGACTCAGAGCTATAAATTCACTAGCAACATAGCAGTTTTTCTCTCTATGGTTTTGATCACCGAGATGCTTGAAATCTGCATACAAACATCTATGATCAAAACGTTCAACTGATTTTAAAGAGTTATCTCCCTGTAGTGCATGGTAACCCCTTAAGCATGTTATGTACATGGCCACGTTATTGATACTCACTGTTATAAAACTGACCACGATATAACTGAAATATTGTTGAAAATGGCATTAAACGCCATAAACAAACAAACAAACCTATCAATAAATGAACGAATACAATTCACCATTAGAAGACGACACGTGTATTTTTAATCTTGAATTGTCTAATATATCCTCTGTACACCCGTGAACAGGACAGACAAAAAGATATAAATGTCACCTTGCATCAAATTATTTGTGGCAGATGTAACAGAGGTACTTACCATCATCCGCATAGACAGACACAACATGCAAAAGTGCTAAAATGATAGTCACACTTTTCATTCCGGTATCCTGTCAGGTTAACTATATGTGTATTGTTAATGCATAACTATATCACCAGGAAAAATAACTTACATGTACGTTAAACATGATAAGATAATCTATCTTTATGCCATAGATCTACATATAGAAATAGATACACATTTTCTACATTATTTACAGGTAAAATCTATTTTATTTTAACGTTCTTCAGCACCGTCACTTCGTGCCTTTTACAGTTAGCAAGCTAAATCAAACTTAGTGTTAACTATATCAGTCGTCTATTCTTCATATGTTATTGAACTGGTATGTTCCATGTATATGCAAATGTTAATCATATGTGTTATTCATGCTTATGCCATTTGGGGCCCCGTGATTGGTGCATAAATTACACTTTGCTTATATTTTGTATACCAGTTAAATATTGAAAGACATATGTAGATGTTCCTTATATATACATAAATATTTTGCTATGCAACACAAATGTGATGAGTTTATTTTAGCTATTTTGCAGCAATTTCTTTGTTACCTGACATTAACGACATAATTTTAGTTATTTTAAAGCAACACATTGGTCACAGTACATTGACGACAATATTTTAGTTATTTTACAGTAACAACGTCGACGTGACCTGACATTGGCGACAATAGTTTAGCTCTTTTACAGTAACAACGTCGATATAACCTAACATTGGCGACAAGTATTAATTTACTAGTATTTTAAAACTACATCTTTGTGATCTGACGTTGGTGATCAACACTTTGACTATGTTTTGCTGACATGATCTTAGCGACAGGACTAGGGCTATGCTCCATGTAAGACAACCAATGCATGACGTCAACACGTGCTGTTGTCTTCTAGGGGATCGCTTGTCCAAGGAAACAGTGGAAATATGTATACGTCACAGTCAAAAATTACGTAATGTAAAAATCATGATTGATTTTTGAGATTTATGGGAGAAATAGTTCCTTCATCTGGTCAATTAAAACGTAGATATCAAATTTAGTACACCCGACGCGTTTCTGGAATAATCTCATCGGGTACGCCATAATATTTGTTTTTTGAAAAGCAAATAACTTCAGCGTCTTTGTGAGCAATAAAGCCAATGGTCACAAATACATGAGGTTAGGGTTATGGTGTTTAACGCCACTTTC
Source organism: Gigantidas platifrons (assembly GCA_002080005.1). NCBI lineage: Eukaryota > Metazoa > Mollusca > Bivalvia > Mytilida > Modiolidae > Gigantidas > Gigantidas platifrons. Next base: position 1,005,021 of record MJUT01041092.1, on the reverse strand, counting down.
AACAATATTTCAGCTATATCGTGGCGGTCAGTTTTATTGGTGGAGGAAACCGGAATACCCGGAGAGGACCACCGACCTGCCGCAAGTCACTGACTAAGTATATCACATAATGTTGTACTGAGTACACCTCGCCTGAGCGGGATTCGAACTCACTACTATAGTGGTGATAGTCACTGACTACATAGGTAGTTATAAATCCAACTACCATACGATCTTGACAACGATGGCCCCAAGTTTGGTAGTAAACAGTTATCTAATTTCAATATCTTTAGAAAGAAAACCAATGACTTAGACATCTACATTTGTATTTATTGTAATGTATATTGTCTAAGTTTCTAGAGAGGACCCGGGTGGCTCAATGAATTAGGTAGTTGGATTATCTAACAACTCATACAAGACTATCACCAATACGGCGTGGGTTCGCGTCCGGCTTTGTATATTACAAAGAAGTGTGCACTGGACTCACAGCCGCAAATGATAAAGTTTACCACTTGCTTGCCCATGGTCGGTGGTTCTCTCCGGGTACTTCGGCTTCTTCCAACACTAAAACTGGTGGCCATGATATAGTTGAAATTTTGCTGAAAGTGGCGTTGAAACATCAAATATAAGAAAAAAATTAAATCAAGTATCTATAGAAAACCTTTCGCTCACACCAACATACTCCAATATGACAGCCGGCTTCCTCCACCACTAAAACCGCTCGCCATGATATAGCTGAAATATTGTTGAAAGTGGCGTTAAACACCAAAAATCAATCAATCAATCAATCCAATATGACAGTCTACATTTAAACCACATAAAACGTTACTAGTATATGAATATTAGTAACGTTGTGCAAAGGAGTGACGCAAACAAAGAATTAAACAGCACTCATACAACATTGTTGTGTTTATATGATAAAAGTTAAAGTATTTTTCTTTATCCTTATCTTAATACCATGTTGTTTCATTCCGATTGTGTCTCCATGAAAACGTACACACAGTTGGCATATCCCTGTCCTGTACATCTCATTGATTTGCATGTACAATCGTATGTAAAGAATAGACGTAAGAAATACTTTCACACTCTTTTTAGGGTATACTTTATGCCAATTGTAGGAGACCCTTCTGTGGCTGTGAAATGTAGAACAGCAACAAAAGCTGTATTTTTTATTTCAGTTTTTGCCAACTGTAAAGTGTAATAGTTCCTAGTTTTAATTTACATCCATGTTCGTTCTACTTAATCAACAACAAGAAATATCAGCAAAATAAAAAAGTGAGATAAATCTATGGGATCGCAAATGTTTCGAACATTACAAGATATCCGTGTCTCAGCTACTGACCCATATTTCCATATTAATCCGCTGCAGCCTCGTGTCCTTTTCATCTTTATTCTACTAGTAGCATGCATTGACTATGTATATGAATACACCATGGCGTATTATATACATAAAGCAGGTAACGTTTGAACCACAAGGTCCTATTCCTGATCTTCGTGATATTTTGTTTTCTCTATGATACATTGGAAGTGTATATCCGTCTGATAGGAATTCATAATGCTGAATCGTGGCCTCTGTTTGGTATTTTATTCTTGGTTCTGCTCTACGAGTTCTACCCGTCGTAATGTTATATGCATTTTTTTGTTTATCTAAGCAGAATGGGAAAATTCCAGCAGGATTGAAACTAATCAGAAGATATTTGAGTCATAGAAATCCTGCATCCATAAGAATAAACAATTCAAGATGATTACCATATTTAATTTCTATTGACGTCATTGTAAGAATTAGGTTCTTAGGATTTCTTGCTCCTAACCGACTTTTAGATAATTTGGAATTCCAATGTTTTGACTATGAGTGTAACTGATGAAGAATTGTCCAGAAACTCGTAGTGCGCACTAAATTAGATATCTACGTTTTCATTTCCGCTTCTTAAACCCGTTGGTTGCTACACACATTTTTGTTGGTTTCGTTAGTTAAGAACCATTTCGTGGATTAATGTAGAAATATGAGACAAATGAGATAACCACCACTAAGTTATTTCTGTTCTTGGTCGATATAACTTATGCAAAAATCCTTGCTCTCTAGCTTGTCGTTGCTGAAGCCAAAAAACAAAAACAAAAACAACAACAACAAAGCAAAAAACAAAACAAAACAAAACAACAACAAAAACAACAAACAAAAGCAAAAACAACAACAAAACAACGAGTGCAACTCAACTAGTGGAGTAGGAACTGTTTACCCTTCCGGAGCACCTGAGTTCACCCAAGGTATTTAGTTGAGTTCATGTTATTCAATCTTTGTTTTCTGTGTAGTGTTATGTAGATATTTCTTTGTCCTTTCGCTCTTTTACTTGTTATCATGGTTTTGTCTGTCCCTGTTCTATCGAAGACTTCTGATTTCCCCTTTGGTATCTTCAACTTTTCAAAATGTGGTTCTAGCTTTAAAATATTTTTCTTTTTGAAATTACACTATAACACGAAATATATAGTGATGAATCTACATTGATATTATCATAGTCTGATGTTTTGGTCTTTTGAGAGCTTTATAAAACTTCTTATTAAGAGACGATAACATTTTCTGCCACGATAATGCAACATATATAACCAATTAAAGCATTCCTATAAGTACACATATTAAGTTCCAATTATGTTGCATATTTCGGTGATTTCACACAGTTTCGGCTAAATCACATTAGCAAAGACCATATCAGTCTAATTTAATACTCATTATATGACATAGTTAAATTGACAATGCTAGTTTCTCCAATACAAATTAACACTGATAAACTTATTGAAGTTAGATAATTGTTTGCTACCCAAGTTTTGTCAATATTTTTTTAAATTCGAGATATTACGTGATAAAACCGTGTAATTATAAGAATTTTAAATGTTAGAATGTGTTTCTATAATTTATCTTTGATCAGTGATAATTCATATATCTTGATATATCAAAAATGCCATTATGTGCAAGTCTTATCCTCTTTTGTGTTGCTTTTATTTTATTTGGTAAAACGTTTCATAATGCATAATATTTTTTATTTGTATATATTGTATTCCAATGAACATTTAAGTAACAGACGTGCCTTAGTGGGGGTGAACTCATGTGCTCCGGAAGGGTAAGCATGTCAGGAGTAATTAACACAGACAAAAGCTAAATTAAATAAATTTATAAAATAACTTTATCAGAAAAAAGGTACATCACAAGCAGTATTTACCTCAATGTAATTAAAATAAGATCTCCGGACTTGCTCCCTATTTTACTCTCGGTTGTTACCGTCGGCCACTGCTTGGTAGTAAACAACAGATGGGAAATAGGGAGCAAATGCGGAGATCTTATTATAATTAGATTGTATTTTCCGAAGATTTCTTTAAAAAAAATATATATTTATAGTTTAGACATATCCTTTTTACTTTGACATTGTTTTTTTGTCTTCTCTATTCTTTGATTTACGAAAACAAAGAAGCAAAATGATTAAATATCAAGTCATGCTTTAGCCCCCTCCCCTTTTCTTCTTTTTGGTAATAGTCAAAGCAAATTTCAGATTTAAAACAGATGTACCCCATGTGAATCTTCATTTTAAAATAAATACTATGCAAATAATATTCGATATTTGTTTAAAATATAGTGAGAAACATAAGTATTGAGCAAAGACATTTTAAACTGGTGGTCAACAATGTCATCAATATCATCAAAACGAACACCTGACCTCTAACCTCAAATCATTGGACACAAAAAGACCAGGATGTATGACGTTGAAAATCCTGTTCCTGGCTTGGGACAGACACAACAATGTGGCGGGGTCAAATCATAAAATGGAATATAATAAAATTAGAGACATTGCTGATTGTGGTATAAATGCCATACAAATGGGAATATAAAAGTCATCAGCACGATTTCCTAAATTGCTTCTGAAACTTTATACAGATAGTTTCTCATTTGAAAAATGTTGGCACAAAGACATCATATTATATTTTAGTAGTGGAATTTCCGATAACGAGTCTGGTATTGACCAAAAACTAAAACAGAAAATTGTTTCTGACATCATTACCCCCGAGTAAGACAATGATAAATCTATAACTTGCTAAAAGAACAAAATAAAATCTGATATTGCATATATCAAAGGGAATATTGATCAGAACAGCCATAAAACATGATGAATGACTTTTTTCTTTGACGCCGAAACGTCCAATAAAATTGGTAATATTTGATGTGTATATTTACTGTAGTATGACAGACCCAATCTCAATTAGGAAATTCATTTCTTTCCGAAAGAATTATTTTTCATGGTTCCACAAAAAGATGATATCTTGTAATATATCGATATCGTTTTGGCACATTTCAAAGGAAATTAAAGACAGTTCATATGATTCATCTGATTGGTTACTATGCCTACATGCCTGTTACTGAGAAAGGTCGAAAAGGTTACAAGATAGTTAAAAGAAACTTGTAGCAATATTTCAACATCGATGTTTATGAATAATGACGACAGCTTCATCAATAGATTTCATATAGTGTCTTTTAAAGTGGCTCCCCAGAAATATACTTTTTTATTGCTTAGTAACAAGTAGAAGATACAAACTGGAATATGTTCTAAACTGTTGCTACGCAACACAATCAATTATTCATAAAATGGGTAATATAGCTATCCTCTTGGTTTCCTTGAAGTATATGTTTCACATGAGTCATACTTTTAATGTAATTTGTTTGATTTTATCCAAAATTTTAAATCATGAGTGTGGTTTTTATACTGAACGTATTTAAAGGAGCGGCCTAGATTTAATAAAGGAGTTAAATAAATATTTGATCGATTTTGGCTTACTAGTCTTTGAAAAATATTGGGAGTACAGCGGAGGGGGTGGAGGGTATCCGGATACGTAAATTATATTTATATTTGTATTGTTATCACTAGGTTGATACCTCTTCTGGTGCATATTGCTATTAGTAACTACGGTTATTGTATCGTCCATGCTATACTAGTCAGTGCTTCGAGACTGACATGGTTTATAATCTATCTTTTTATTGAAGTTTACATGTCCAGAGTAATGCAATTATTAATCAAGCTAAGGTTCGACTCACTCAGACATAGATAACAAGGGACGATATTGTATACCCTGTGTGTGTCGTTTGGTTGTCTTGCTCCTAAAGACCTTAGATTAAGTTGGCTGTTTAGTCCAATGATTTTGTAGAATGTTGGCTTTCCAGGGGCATGTCATGTGTGTGTGTGCAGTCAATATAATATCTACATGGTTTGTCATGGATAAAATATCCAGACTGTTAAGCAGTATAACCAGAAACGTAATGTTATATTTATAAATATTTGTAACATAAATACGCATTTTTCCTTTGATGTTTTTATGCAATAATCAACTTAAGAATATTGAACTTTTACAAACCATGGTTTAACATGAAGATCTTGATGTTATTCCATGATTTTGACATCACATGAGAATAATAGTTAAGTTTCTATGGAAGTGGGAGGAGCTTAAGTCATGGTCTAATATAAAGATCTACATGTTATTCCATGGTTAACGCGTACCTCGACGAAAGCACCCAATATTGATTTCTGTTACAAACCATATATACCATGGATCTTACTCATGATCTTATTTAGACCAACTCATCCTTCGAATTCGTTGGTTTAAATAAGTTAATTCGTAAGATCCATGGTATATATATATAGAATCTCCTTCAGTTGCCCGTGGGTTACGGCGAGTGGTTAAAATTTTTAATTTAACTCTCTTGAGTGGAGAAATATCGTAACCCACGGGCAACTGAAGGAGAATTTGTTTCTCCCATTATTTAACACGAACTTTATTTCAAAAGCCGTCAAACGAGTCAAACGAGTCAAATGAGGGGAAACGCACGAGACATTTTAATCCTCTAGAGGATTACAGATTTTTCCACCACTAGTTCAGCGGGGTTAAAACGCCGTAATAATGGGAGAAAATACATAAAACATTACGTTTCTGTGGTTATTTTGCTTCTATGATATTCTTGTGTATCATATATGATACACAAGCTATCATAGAAGAAATAATTGGCTTAATAAAAGGTTATTGTTATGATTTATCTTGCCGTGTACAGTTATTGGGAGTTAAATATTAGAATTCAGTTTGTTGACTGACACTGTATTTCGATGTACGCTATACGGTTATAATCGGAATCCACTTTTGGTTCTAATACATATTTCGTCCACAATATCCATAACAGTCTTAAAGATCAATATACAAAATTGACAAAAATGGTTGCATACGTCAAATAAAAAAAAACATGCTTTTTCATCAACATGTATTTTATAAAATTTCGAAATTTACAAAAAATATAGTGAACTAATTGATAGATGTTTAACATATTTCATGTTGAGGAAAGTTTAGTGAATCGCTTAAAAACACTAAAATGCATGAAATAGGTGTCAGTATCTGAAAATGTAGAACACAAAATAAAGGTATAATTATTTGTATCAAATCACTAGGTTGATAACAAACAGAACTAACCAAGAATATTGTCTGCATCATGAAAAACTACAAAGCATCATGTAGGTAATGCTAAAGAAAGCCGAAGGTGGAACTAAGAATGGACAAACAAAAGACACCGGAAACATTGGGAACACAGAATTAAGTCGAGCAAAAAAAAAAACCCCCAAAAAACCCAACACAGTTAACTAAAATGATGGCCAACTCGAACCCCATGAAAAAAACACGTGGTGAACCTGGGTGGGTGACCATGATGGATGAACAGCTCATTTTTTCTAGGACATCTGCTCTGTCTCTGATTTTGTCAAGTCCGGTAAAAGTCTCGTCGGTGATAGAGGGAAGCAAATATCTACGTAAAAGGGAAATTGGGGGTGTACTCATGTGCTCTGGAAGGGTAAGCAGCTCCTTGTCCACTAGTGGTACCCGTCGTGTTACACTAGTTACAAACCCGATGATAAGTCATGAATATCTCTTTGATGAAAAAGTAGATATCAAATTTAGTGCACACGACACGTTTCTGATATAACCTTCATTAAGTCTTTGGGGGCAATAAAACCAAGGAGCTTGAATATTAAAGCCTAAAAATCAGCTGAGGTAACCTATGTCTGAGAGAGGATAACCTTAGTGGGAGCGATACAGCCAAAGAGCTTAAACATTAAAGCCTAACAATCGGCTGAGGTAACCTATGTCTGAGAGAGGATAACCTTAGCGGGAGCGATACAGCCAAAGAGCTTAAACATTAAAGCCTAAAAATCGGCTGAGGTAACCTATGTCTGAGAGAGGATAACCTTAGCGGGAGCGATACAACCAAAGAGCTTAAACATTAAAGCCTAAAAATCAGCTGAGGTAACCTATGTCTGAGAGAGGATAACCTTAGTTTTAATAATAAGCACAGATTTCAGGAACTGTAAATTTAGATGGACGGATGTTATTCTTTAGGACTAATAGTCAACCAGCAGAGATATTGACCAGTGACAGTAATACAAACGTAGTTTTCAAATTTAGTGCGCACGACACGTTTCTGGAATAACTTTTAAGTCTGACATTTAAAGGTGTGCTGGAACTTAAAAAAATATATGTATTAAGTTGGTTATTAGCCAACTATGGTTTAATTCTGTGATGATGTCCCCAGGCTCCCGGGTTGATTAACTAACACGATGGGTGCCACTAGTGAAGCAGGAACTGCTCACCCTTCCGGAGCACCTGATTTCACCCCTGGTTTTAGTGGAGTTCGTATTACTCGATCTTTAGCTTTATGTTTTGTAGATCGTTGTTTGTCCTTTTGTCCTTTTTCTTTTTGACCACTGTGTTGTCTGTTATTCTTCAATATACAGATTCTGATTACCCCTTTGGCATCTTCAAACTTTTCTTAGTACTTTTATTGATCACTTTTATGACATCTGATTTCTAAGACTATTAACTATGACTGATTGGTAATTAATTTGCTAAAAGGGATTAGGATCAAAATACCATCAGTTTGACTTTATTATCGTACGGGGTTTGTGGTCTATGCATGTAACTGACAGATTTCATCATCTTAGTTAGTAATCAGTTTACCAATGTCACTCGCTGTACTGTCCATGTTTTTGATGGACCGGATGATGTATTTGCTATGTGGAAGAAATTGAATTTGTTTTCTGTTTATGATTTTTTCATTATTATGCTTAATGTTAACCCCTACCCTTCCGGAGCACCTGAGTTCACCCCCGGTTTTTAGTGGGGTTCGTGTTACTCGATCTTTAGTTTTATGTGTATGTTTTGTAGATCGTTATTTGTCCTTTTGTACCTTTTCTTTTGACCATTGTGTTGTTTATCCTTCTTCGATATACTGATTCTGATTACCCTTTTGGTATCTTCAAACTCGTCTTAATACCGAGTTTTAAAAAAAAAAATTAATACTATGACTAATTAGTAATGAGACTTCCAAACTTTGGGGATACTAAAATCAAGATGACATTGCTCATGTACCAATTGTTTTAATTGTTTTTTCTACCTGTCTTTCTTAAAACATTATTGACTCCAGGCAACGTTTAACGAGCGAATTAATTAATATGTAATATGTGGGTCTTTAGTCAATACAAACTAAATATACATAATCCTTATTTTTTGTTTTGTTTTGTTTTGGAAATAAGAATTTCTATTACAGTCGTCGCTTTGTTTATTACTTAATTGGACTCATCATGGTGAGTCTGTGTTATTCAATAGGGCAATATATTTTTCAGATAATTGGTTAGTCAAATATAAATTAAATATTAAATCTTGCTTGGCATAACCATTAAGGGAATGTCGTTATATGTTAGTATATTACCAAAAAGAGGCATTATACATATTATGTAAGCATCACACATGTGAAAATGAAACACATGTGGTATAGTTCGCTCCTACAAAGGCCTTGCAATCGGAAAAGGGTTTGTTCTTATTTACAAAACTCTTCCTATTGGAGAAGGGTAAATGTGCAAATAAAAGGAGGTAAAATGACACAAAAAAAAAAAAAAAAAAAAAAAAAAAAAAAGAACAAAGAAGAATTGGAATAGTTCATGTTGTAGAAAATCATTTGCAATTGGTATATTATTATATGTTTTAACAAAACAGGTCCCGTGCAATTGGTTCTTTCTTTGATTGTCAGGGAGATTGTTTATTTGAATAGTACACATGAAGGACGGTTACCACTAGTGTAGTTGATACTACCTACTCTTCTGGGCGCATGAATTCAACCCTGATTTCTAATAGGGTTCGTGTTACTCGATCTTTAGTTCATGTATGCTTTGTAGATCGATGTTTGTCTTTTTGTACTTTTTCTTTTGGCCATTGTGTTGGTTGTCTTCTTTCTTTACATTTGTACCATTATAAGAGAGATAACTCTAAACATCTTCGGTCAGTTAATGTTTCCTCTATCTCAACTTCTTCATCTTTTTTTTAATCATTATTGATGGAAACCATTAAACACAGGCAACGGTCCATTGCCCATTGACAAATTTTGTATTCCCGGTGGAATGAATTTCGATCAAACTTCACTATTGAAACACAAGGGATTTATATAATATTATTTGATTATTCCATCTTGTCCAAATAGAATTAGCACACTTTAAATAAATAACAATTTAGAGCTCATCAAAGCACACTGGGACCGTCGTGCTACCATCGTATGACAGTTGAATTTACCACCTGTGCAATTAGTGCCTATCACCACTACAGTTTTGAGTTCGAATCCCTATTATGGCGAGGTGTACTCAATACATCACTATGTGATAAAGTTTATCCGTGACTTGCGGTAGGTCGGTGGTTTTCTCCAGGTACTCTGGTTTGCTCCACCAATAAAACTGACCGCCATGATATAGTTGAAACACCCTCTAACCCTAACCCAAAAGCAAAATAAGGGTAATAACAAAATTACCGAACACCGAGCAATCTTCCAAAGGGAAAGGCAAAACTCATAAATCAACAAACAGACAAAATCAGTCAACAACTGGAAAACTGGGAAAACCGCAATGGCCGTGACTTGGTACAGACATTTCTAAAGAAATTGTGGGTTGAAAGTGATAATCTTTATTTGTAGAGCTGATAACATTGTTTGATATTATTTACATGTTTGTGTATGTTTTGTTATATATCTTCGTGTGTATTTTATCTGTGCAGTAAAATGAGGTAGAATTAATATACATAAAGACACTTCGTGACCAATTGGAGGTAAATGCAAGTGTGGGCTTGCATACATTCATTATACATTTGTACTATATTGTATGGTCATTTATTTAGTACGTGTATATATTTTAGATATTAGGTACTAGGGTTTATCAGGGGCGGATCCAGGGAGGGGGCGAACCCGGCGCGCCCCCCTAAAATTGGAAAAAATATGATTTTTTTTGCGTAAAGTCGTGATTTTTCACACGAAATACCCCAACAATTTTCGCGCCTCCCTCCGCTCGGCGCGATTTTTTTAAGTGCGCCCCCCCGTAATTTGAAATCCTGGATCCGCCCCTGTTTATTACTTGATTGCTGCTAATTGATAAGCGTACCTCGTGAAGGTTATTCCAGTAACGCGCCGTGAGCACTATAAAGTAGGTATCCACGTTTTTATTAACCTTATTCGCGACGATAAAATATTGACATACGTAAAAATCATCAAATAGATAACAAAAAGGAGTCGTTAGATGAGGGCATGATTTAACGTCTGGTTTCTACAGGTAAATTGAGGAATATATTGTAGAATATGACCCATAGATAATTCAGGTAGAGTTGGTACTGGTTAAGAACTATTGAATGATTCATTATATTTACTTACGAACGTGTGATATTTTAAAAACAAGTTGATTTTGAATGTTTAGTTTGTTGCCTAGCGTCCATCTGGAAAAGTATTGATAATTGGCTGGGGATGAAAGCATTTTTATAGTGGCTATAAAATGATAATGTTAGGAGACAGCAATCAAAATCTTAATCTTTATAGACATTTGTGAAATACACAAAAAAAAAAGTAATTGATTGATTGATTGGTTGATTTTTGTTGTTTAACGTCATGTTTGTCAATAGTGGGGCACTTGTTGCCGGTTGCCTGGCAATAATATCAAACCACCCACCAACAGCCTCATTCCATCTCCATATGTTTTCGTACACTATTTAATACTTGCAAACTTGTGCTTGACATGAATGACTATAACTTGAATAATAGACATGAAGCAACAATTAAACAACTAAACATTGTTGTCTATCCTAATAGTATGTATTGTTCCTTAACATTGCTGTCTAATCATGTAACACAAATGGGTCTGAAAACTATTCGATCTAGAGTCATTTGTGCGTATCTGACATACAGTCATCTATTAATATTTATATTATATACAATAAGATGAAGAAAAACAAAACACACATACACGTCGTCAGAATACAAAATCCTAACGAAATAGGTGGGTTTTTTTTTCGGGTACTCTGGTTTCCTCCACCAATAAAATGGACCGCCACGATAAAGCTGAAATATAGTTGAAAGTGGTGTTAAACACCATAACTCTAACCCTAGCCCTATTGAAATATCATAGAAACAGGGATATAAGATATGCTCTACGTATTTATAGAGAGTACACTATCATTCTTTATTGTGTAATGTAGAAGAAAGGGAAAGACATAATAATAAAATCCTAAATATCTAATTAAGTGGGTACGCTACTTTTGTGGAATAACCTTTATCGGGTACACTTCATAATCAACAAATTACCACGGTTTGAAACTATACGTAAATAGTAAAATTATAACAGCTCTTTTGGTATTAATTTCAAATAAATATCAAATTTAATGCACAATGCGCATGTCTGAAATATCCTTCAGTAGGTATGCTCAAAGCCTAGGGGGGGGGGGAGAGAATGTACGTCATAACGTAGGATGTCGGAGCCGAAATTTGGACGCCATTTTTGCCACTTGAATGTAAGTTTTACTCATAGCATTAGTTATTGTTAGGATAACATTAAATATGATAGTGTGTCAAATGCCCCTAAATGTCCACTAAACAACGGTGTGTCCATCGTTCAAAAACTTGTTGTCAAACTCTCAAACACTTCGACAATGTTTTCGCAATCAGGTGAAAATAACGTAGGATATCGGAGACAGTTTCACTAAAAATGACCCGTTTTTCCTTATTTCACATATATAGACGGGAGAAACATATTACAGAGTGTTCGAACATTAATTACAAATCCAACTGACATAAGACGACTGAAAAATATGTGTAACGAAGGATGGCGGCCACATACAAATGTACATGCACACCTATGTTAGATAACAACGGTTCAGGGATGCTGCTGTTCAAATACAACACAACAAATAAGAACGGACTCCTCCATTGTCATTTGCAGCAACTATGGAGACACCGTTGTTAAGGGGGCATTTAGGGGCATTTGACGCACTATCACATTTAATGTTATCCTTACAATGACTAATGCCATAGGTGAAAACGTGCCTTCAAGCGGCACAAAATGGCATCCAATTATGGTTTACACTCGTCCCCTGAATTAGTTTCTTACCATTTTATTTTTTATAATTTTACACTCAAGAGAGCCTTCGTGAGATTTGTTTTTACTGTTACAATGGTATTGATTATTTGTTTTACTTTCTTTTATTTTGTCCAATTTTATTTTCATTGAAATAAAAAGAAGATTCTTTTTCAATAATTTATTTATTTTCAATTATCCGAAAGTTCTCAGTCATATATATAGTTAATCAAATTTCATCCTCTAATCCCATTTTACGAGAAAGCAGTATTTTTGACTCATTTACTCAGCGTTTTCCCACCATACACCCAAAGTTCCTTTCTGAATTGCATTTCTTTTTACCGAAACTGTACCCAGGCGCAGTTTTCCGCTTGTTCTTTTCTGTTTTCAGTATCAAAGAAATGATCCCTGCGAAAAAGAACTCGGATAAATAATGGCCATTTAAAATGTTGAAGAATATATACTAACAAGCTATTCCAACTAAAGTAAAACACGCATTCTCCTATTTCAAACCAATATAACAAAAAATAGTTGTTGTACACATTTCAAATGAGATTATGCCATAATGTATTGCAAAGAAAAACAGATTTCCGTCTACCGGTAGTTGACGCAGTTTTATACCGTATCAGTGGTGTAATGGTTAGCGTGATGGTCTGAAATGTTGTAGATAGTGGTTTCCAGTACCGTGTCGGGTCAAACCAAAGATTATAAAATTGGCATTTGCTGCATCTCCGCTAAACAAAGACTTGGTTGGCTTGACATCAGGATAATGTGTCCGAGTGGAGCGACATGTCTACACACGGAATGTTGTTTCAGTGAGCTAGCACTATTAAAATCTAACTAAGCGTGTTGCTCTAGTACAAAGCAGATACCATCATTTCATTGAATGTAACTTGTTCTCACCATAAAATAGCTGACAAAACCCATTTGGCGTTAAACAACAATCACTCATTCACTTTAAACTTATTGAGTTCTGAGTTTGATATTTATTGTGATTGATATAGTCAGTGCATCAATATCTTATGTTGCCATTTAGCTATTTACTAAAAAGAATATTAATTTTCTATACGTCAATATAACAAAATATAACCTTAAACTAAAAAGTGACACAAAGTCATGGTTAAAAGAAAATTGGATAATGACAATCAATAATCAATAACAACATTTTTTAATCGTCACCCATTCAAAGTTTTTGATGTTTTCGGTTGTTTTGTGTTTATAATACACATACAATACACAATTTGCTTGTATTGATGCCACCATTTGTGAAGAAATGTTAGCATTCGTTGCTGGTGGTGTATCATTGTCTGGAATCTTGACTTCATCATTTTCCACCAGGTTATATACAGTTGCATTATTTCGTCTAGATCTTGTTTTTGTTTGTTTAAATCTTCGGTTTGTGACTGTTCGTTGTCGTCGTCGTCAGTGTTCTCACTATATACAACCAGGCCCACTGAGAGGGGGGATGAGCCGGATCGAAGCCCCGGGACGTTGACAAATAAACAAGTAGAAAGCTGTTTTCTAAATCATGATTCATCAATACATTTTTGTTATACTGATTCCTTGCTTATGACAAACCACGATGGACTTAGTTTGAGTAACATTATTTGGAGAATTGGAGGAGGAGGGGGAGGGGGTCGTTTGCATTGGGGCCCAAAATTGCTCTTGCCGGCCCTGCATACAACCACATGTAGAATGTTATCATTGTCTTGGGTCTTTTTGGTTCTCATCAAAAAGTCACAGTCACGTTCGTTTTGGAGTTGGTGTTTGTTTTGAATATTTAATTTTTGTTTTTGAAGTCGCATATTTTTGTACCGTACACAAAACGCAATTCCCTGGTCGAAGTGCAATTTGTTTACATGGTGTTGTACATAGTTCTTTTCTTCTTTATACAAGGAGACTTTGTAGGTGAATTTTCATTAAAACTTACATTTTGAAGTGGTCGTCGTTTTCGAGGACAAAAATTTAGTTGTGTTATTTTTTCGAGTCATATTGCCTTTCATCCAACGAAATCTGAAAATAATGAAAATTATGTAGTTATTACCCAAATGTAATATACTATGCCATTTTTAACTTCAAAACTAGAGGGTATAATGTTTCCTGGTGTAAAATTGATATGTTGTAATTATACATTTATTTTCTCAACATAAATAATCAAATGGTAGATCCCACTGCCTTAAAAATCGCTTACTATTCAAGCTATAGAAGAATTTAGCTGTTTTATCTAATATGCGTGTGGCCGACACTCTTCGTTACACATGAGTGTAGCCGACATCATATTGCGATTTCGTCCCCAGTAGACAAAATCGTTACGAATTTTTCAGTCGTCTTATGTCAGTTGGATTTGTAATTAATTTTCGAACACTCTGTAATATGTTTCTCTCGTCTATATATGTGAAATAAGGAAAAACGGATCATTTTTAGTGAAACTGTCTTCGATATCCTACGTTATTTTCACCTGTTGCGAAAACATTGTCGAAGTGTTTGAGAGTTTGACAACAAGCTTTTGAACGATGGACACACCGTTGTTTAGCGGACATTTAGATGTATTTGACGCACTATCATATTCAATGTTATCCTAACAATAACTAATGCTATAAGTAAAAACTTACCTTCAAGTGACAAAAATGGCGTCCAGAATTGGGGTCCGACATCCTACGTTATGACGTACATTCTCATCCCCCCCGAAGCTTAATATTTAAAGCCAATTCATAGAAATGTAGATATCAGATTTAGTGCACACGACACGTTTCTGAAATATCTTTCATCAGGTACAATCAAAGTCACAAGATTGGAACGTATCTACTTTAATTTAATCATTGTGTTTCCTTCAATTAGACTGACACGTGTGAATGGCATAAATACAACAACCACTCAAGTTGACCTTGAAATATTACACTAGGAATACACTATTATAAAATGTTATAAAACAAATATATTCATCTAATAGGTCTTATTGTGGTGGAAAAGATTTGGTCTTACAGATAATAAAACACCCAAGACTGATCATAATTATTGCTAATATCAAAGAAAATGCGAACTATTTAAATTATATTTCTGTCGACTTTAGCTAACGTTACCATCAATTTATGGAAATAGTAAAATTGAAGTTTAACCTTATACGCAATGTTCAACGAGATTGTGGCCAGTATCTGATACTGAGTTATCTTTCTTTCTATGTATTACTATTACAATGTAGACTATTAATAGCAAGTTTTCTTTGCATTGTAACAATTGTGTGATCTCAATGCCAGGGGTACGTATACACGATTCAGTTTGTTTTTAGTTGATGACAAAAATTGCGTCTTCTGATACCTGATATTACAAGAAGGGTGGCACTAGTAGAGCAGGTACTATTTACCCTGCCGGTACAACTGAGTTCATCCCTGTGTTTTAGTGGGAGTCATCTTGTTTATTTTGTCCAATTACATGTCTGCACATTTCAGTTCTATATCGTGACCTCCACTACGATATTGACGTAAGGACGAGGACCCGGGTGGCTCAATGAGTTAGGTAGTTGGGTTTCCTAACAACTCATACAAGCCTATTACCAATACGGCGTAGGTTCGCACCCGGCTTTGTAAATTACAAAAAGGGTGCACTCGACTCACAGCCGCAAGTGATAAAGTTTACCAGTTGCTTGCCCATGGTCGGTGGTTCTCTCCGGGTACTCCGGCTTCTTCCACCACTAAAACTGGTCGCCATGATATAGCTGAAATATTGCTGAAAGTGAAGGTAACGCACCAACAATCAATAGAAAAAATTACGTATAAAGACGTTTTTCGGTCCATCTAATTTCCCTTTTGTTTTATGTGTATTTGGGGTAGTTTCCATGTTTTATTTAAGTTATTTGATTTTTAAGCATGACATGAAAATGGTACCATTAATTATCAAACTTAAAATTGAAGTGGGCGAATATTATAAACTGCAGGTGTACATGAAATAGAGGAGTTTTTTTTCTGTATTTGTAAATCAGAAATATAGAAAGGTATCAAATATGGATTGTTTTCTCAAATTCTATCACCATCAAACCGAAAATAAACATATTGTTACTGGAACAGTTGAATTTGTATAGCCTTTGCTCTGAAACAGTCAACGAATTTACAACTAACAAATGTTTAAAAACAACCAAAACTTCATCTAAGTTACCGTTGGAATGTCTACAATGTCTGTGTCATCGCTTGTCAATAAAGTACATTGTATATATTTTGCCACTGTTTCTACGATTTTTACATTAGATATTGGAACTGTCCCGACGGTGTGGTTATTTAGAACTGTCCCGACGGTGTGGTTATTTGGAACTTTCTCGACGGTGTGGTTATTTGGAATTGTTCCGGCAGTGTGGCATTTTGGAACCGTTCCGACAGTGTGGTATTTTGGAACCGTTCCGACAGTGTGTTATTTTGGAACTCTTTCGACAGTGTGATATTGGTTTTCTTTTCCATTTTAAGACACTTAATGTAATTGAACCTTGTATCGTCCTGTTATATTTAATAATTTGATTGATGACATGATCATGATTATATAACTATGAACATATATAATTTCATCGGTAGTGTAATTGTTAGTGTGCTTGTACTGAGTGTTGTGGATGGTGAGTTCGATCCTCGGTTTGATCAAACCAAAGATAGCAACATAAATTTGTATTTGCTGCTTCTCAGCTAAATATCCGTCACAAAGTAGTATGAGACAAGACTGGTCTGCTCTGATGCAAGATAGTATGACCGAGTGCAGCGACATGGTTACCCGTGACCAGTTGTGTCGAGCTAGCACTAAAATAATCCAACTTAGCGTCTAGCACAAAACGGTGATCATCATACCTGAAACTCACTCACTC
>MJUT01041092.1:948635-969853 GCA_002080005.1 Gigantidas platifrons | reverse complement strand
ATATTAATATGCTCTATGCAAACCGTTATTTTCCAAGGCACAAATCCGTAATGTATACAAACCTCCACATTTAAACATTCACGTGACCTAACACTTCTCCGGAACACGCCACAATTCTCACCTGTTACCTAATTTAAATTAATTGGACAGTTAATTGACACACAAAATCAAGGTAAGTTACATTTTCATACTATATTATCATAGATTTTACTCATACACCGCAGTAACGGGTGTTTCTTGGATTTTCAAAAATGCTACGGGAAATATGGCTTCCTACATAAGACTCCGAGGCGCGGACATCAGAAATAAAAAAAATAAATAGAAAACAGTAAATAGTAAACAACAAAAAATAATAAAAAGGAAAAATTTAATTAAAACATGTAAAGTAAACATCGCGCCTATCGGAGTCTTATATTGTAGGACTAATTATAAAGAAGAAGCTTTGGAAATATACATACACACACAAATTATGTAATGGATGTCTACGTTGTAATGTGGGTTTGGTCCATATTTTTTATTTTATTATTGTTATTATTATTATTATTTAATTATTTTTTATTATTATTATAATTTTTTTTTTAAACATTACCCTTCGCTCTACAGTACGTCTGGTAACCAACCAATTTCAGTATAAATATTTGCCGGCATCAAGTAGTGTAATAATTTATACATGTAATACGAAATATATATAATTGGTTAAAGATATTTCCTTTGGTTTAACTTACCAATAGATTTCCTTTAAATTCTATTTTACTTATTTCAAAGGTTATAGGGTTGCACTAAAAAAACGTTTGAGCTCGTATATTTTGGTAGAGAGGGAATATGATATTTTATCAATAAACAAATATCGTAGTATTATAATTGAACTATATTTTTAATGGGGAGGGAATATGCAATACACCAATACACAAATAAGTATCTGTAGACGAATTATGGTCACTGTATCAAAGATTATAGTTTCAGTTTGAATGGTTCGAGCTTATACAAATATACACACCTACACTTACAATACATATACATATACATGCATTATATATATTTGTAGGGGGAGACATGCAATGCCGGTATGCAATTACAATCTCAAAGATTATAGTTGAATTATAAATAGGTTTGGGCCTGGATTTTTTTTATATATATGGAAGGAATATGTAAACCTACCAACACACAATTAAGCAAATTGTATAGTAGTTTTAGTTTACTGTACTAAATTTTATATTTTAATTATAAATGGATTGAGCTTGTATTAATTTTGGTGGGGTGTGATATACAAATCTATCAATACATTGAATTTGTAGTATACTGTTTCATAGATTGCAATTATCAAAATTTATATTTAATTATAAGTGGTGTGAGGTTGAATTTTTGTTTGATGGTGAACGAATATGCAGATCTACCAATACATAAGCATTAGAGGTGATTGTAGTTTACTGTAACATAATTATTTTATTAAGCAGTATCTGTAATTAGGTCATATCAATTATTTGGAGAAGTTACAAACAATCAAGGAAAAGTTGTTTAATTGGTATTAATGATACCTCACCGACTCAACTGACCCATGGTCCTCGAAGATACGATCCACACCTGTGTCCGACCTGCGCAAGATATCCATAATATCATCATGATTTCGGATTTGCATTTTCCTACTGTTCTCACTTGTTGTTAGATAGATTCTCCCATCTATTGTCCAGTAAGCGTGTATCTTACGACTATACTTGAGCTCCGCCAGTGCTTTTACAAGATCTGTTCGATATTGGGTTAAGTTCTCAGTGATAAATATCTTATCTGGATGATGTTTAAGTTCTTTCTTTGAGTTGTATACCTTCTCACGGACACGATAAGATAGGAAACGAACGATTACTTGGGATTTCCCGTCCTCAGGTTTGCCTATAACATGGGAACGACCTATATCTTCCTTCTTCATGTCAGTAATGCTTAAGTTATTTTTGCATATATCTAGTATTATGGAGTCAGTATCGACAGGGTGTTTTATCCTACCCATGTTGTCAAGTGGAACTTTTATGTTGTGAAATCGCAGGCTAGTCCTGCGCGAATATTGTTCTTGGTTCTCAACCCTGAGCTCCAACTGATTTATTTTCTTATAGAGCACCTCAATATCACTTTCCCTTTCCTTGAGAGAGTCATCAATTTCACCATTTTTTTTTACAGAGATGGACTATCATAGACGCTTGTTTTTGTATCATATCTTTTTGTTCTACAATTGTTTTATTCTGGTCATCGATTTTTTTTCCAATGGTTTGATATGATCATTAATTCTTTTCTCTAGGGCCTTGTTTATGGACTCGGCTACTGATTTTGCAATTTTTTCTGATAAAATTGGGACAATTTGATTTAGTACAGTAGGGTTTATTAGGGCTTCGATAACTTTGTCTGCCATAGTCTGGTTTTTTTTCTTCGGACTCAGGTCCCCAACTGAATTTCGACGACGAGTTTGTTTCGTCTCTTGTTTGAGAGTGGCTACAAGATCTTGTGGGCTGTCAGGGCTAGGCCGTTTTCTAGAGTTTGGAGTTTCCTTTATGGTTACAAACGGTTCTATTGTAGTTTCTGAATTGAGATTAGGTTGAGAGCTGGTTATCAAGGATGTCAACAATGATTCTGTGTTATTTTCCATGGCCTCGGCCATCTTGGATTTTTGTTTACAGGTACAGGTATACAGGTATAATAGTATAATAGTATTACACTGTTTTCTTCCAAAAAATACGTTAATTTAGTGACAGTTCAAGGTACAAATGATATCTCACCCTCTTGGAATAACATTTAGGTAGTTATCATGTAGTTATCCAGAGCATTTTCCTATTTTTTCAGGAGGACTCGATTACCCTACCATTAACGTTGGCGCATGCTCTTTTTATCGCAATGTAATTTATAGTGAACCAAATACACGTTCTTGTATTTATCGTGTTTAGTTATATTTTATTTCCAACAGCTTGCAGGGTAACATATTAAAGACCTAATATTTGATAGAACAATATTATTCCAAGATGTCTAAATCAATGACATGCCATAACCAGCTGATGATAATCTTATTAGAATCGAATAAAAATCTTACTGTCTAAATAATGTATTGAGATGAAGTAAGACTTGCAAGCAACATTGCATGTGTCTCTGGATTGTCAATTCTAGGTTGCCCCTTCGGTTTTCGCTATATTTTATTTGTCATGTGTCTTGTTTGTCAATTGTTGCCACTTTCCCTGGATTGTCAATTCTTGGTAACCCTTTCAGTTTTCTCTATCGTTTATTTGTCATGTGTCTTGTGTGTCCAATGTTGCCAGTGTCTC
This sequence comes from Gigantidas platifrons, assembly GCA_002080005.1. Classification (NCBI taxonomy): domain Eukaryota; kingdom Metazoa; phylum Mollusca; class Bivalvia; order Mytilida; family Modiolidae; genus Gigantidas; species Gigantidas platifrons. The sequence goes on along the minus strand of MJUT01041092.1, from coordinate 966,557 downwards.
TGTATTGTCCATTTCTGTTCACCCCTTCGGTTTTCTCTATCGATTATTTATTATGAGTGTTATTATGTTCTAATTCGTCGAACTCAACCGAACATAAAATATTTATGAAATAAAAACAAACACCTCCTTATAGGAACAGCTCGCCAGTGCCTGTTTAATTTTATCAATATGACGATCTTTTCATAAAAGGAAAAAAAAAATAGCACACCGTCAGATGAGTTCCAAAACTCCAATAGCAAAATCATTTAAAAAGAGTCAAATTCGATACCCTTCACACAAAGATAAAACAAATATTAATGAAATAAAAACAAACACCTGTTTACTTTGTTATTATCGGGGCCATCCTTTCATAAAATGAAAAAAGAAAAAAAAAAGAAATAGCACATCGTCAGATGAGTTCCAAACTCCAATAGGAAAACCATTAAAAAAGAGTAAAACTCCATACCCTTCACAAAAATATAAACAATGTGTGAAGATACAAAAGGGCTTAGAAGAGTTCGTAATTCTAAGGAAAAGCAATACAATGGCTAAACAAAAAAGAATGAAAAAATGACAAAAAGACAAACAACGCTTTACAAAGCATTGCACAGAAAACTAAAGATTGATCAAAAGAAACCCACTAAATACCGGGGTGAGCTCAGGTGCTCCGGATTTGTAAGCCATTCCTGTTCCAAATGTGGCACTCGTTGTGTTACTCATGTTACAAACCCGGTGACAAATCGTGAATGAGGAAGGGATCGGATTGTGATTGTAACAATCGGAATATATCCGTGGTCATTTGTGACACAGATACTCCGTAATGGTTAACCAAGAAATGGATTTACAACGCTATATTTCGTGCCCCCTTTTTGTGTTCATTGAATTCAGATGGGAGATTATTGCTCGTTTTGTTGACACTGGATGCATTTTTGACTCTCACTGCAGTTTAAATGTTCTTTTCATATCTTGATTTTGTGCTGCGCCCCTTGTCATGTTTTCTGATAGTCATTTTTCACATAAGAGGTGAATGGAGAAATTGGCTGAATATTCCACTTTGATATCTATTTAAAAAAAAGATTGGTCACCTATTCCTATTGAGTGAGTGTTTGTTGTTTAACGCCAATTCAACAAATTTTCAGCTATACGATGGCGAGAACAAGTTAATTTTCAATGAGATGATGATAAGGTCCGATTTGTACTAGAACAACAAGCTTAGTTAGAGTTTTATAGTGCTAGCTCGCTATACAACAGTCAGCGGATAGACATGTCGCTCCACTCGGACACATTATTCTGATTCCGAGCCTACCAATATTTGCTCTTTCTCCTTAAAACTGTGTGGTAAGCGGAGAAGCAACACATACCAATGTGATAGTCTTTGATTTGATCCGATAGGGATTCGAACCTACGGTCTACCGCACTCAAGGCGGGCACACAAATCCTATTGACGACGTTTGATTTTCATTGTTGTTTGATAACGAGTACGTATAGTGAGCCATACCTCAAGATTTGTTGTGTAATGCGAAAGACAAATAACCAGGAAGAGAGAGTTGTTTCAACAGATCATGGAGTGTAACCTTTAGTAAAGCTTTCGTGAAAACATTATTTTTTTAAGAAGAGTATTGCTCATTGAATACCTAACCCGACATTGCTCGACGTGTTTAATTTACGTCTAGGTAATTATTCCAACCGTCCACCTGCATCATATCAGAATTAATAAGTTCCCATCTGGATATTTGTCCCTGGTAATGACATTTTTTTCTTTATTTCAGTCGTGCTGTATTGATACCATTGATTGTTATTTTATATCCTGACTAATGATTGATTGACTGTTGTTTACAAACAATAGGACATATAGGTAATCAGGTTACATATAGGATTTGTCCATCAGTGGATGTTTTGATGTAAATAATTGAAATGGAAGGTTAACTGTGAGTGTCAAGTTCGAGTTCATATAAAGCACAAGGTATCATTGTTGAAACGAATGAAATACCAATATAACAACATTAGAAATATAAAATATATTATCCTGTGCTTGTTTTATTTGAGAAATCAAATTGTATTGACTAGAAATTGTTTGATACACGGTCATTGACAGAAATATAGCTTTTCTGGTACCCCTCTAACGTTTTATTTGTTGAGCGTTTGGAAGCTAGTTGTAAATCAGTTCCCTTCCTGTTAACTGAAAATATAAAAATGTGATTTGTTTATCTAAATAATAACACAATATTAATGCAGTGTCTTAAATTATAAAGTTTTAGTCTATTCGCCATAAAACTGAGAAAGTGCTCTGTGATACATATACTGGACTTTGTTCTAAGTTTTACCCCTCATACACATAAACTTTATATATTAAGACACCTTACAAATATTATATTTATATGGGATTGCTTAACCAATAGTTCATGGCACTGAGGGCCATATGGCAGTTTATTATTTGGACCGAAGCGAAGCTGAGGTCCATATACTATTTTGTGGGTGACAGACCAGTCCATAAACTGCTATTTGGCCCGAAGTGCCTTGAACTATTTGCTATAGTATACTCAATACTTGCAAATCTGTCGGATGACATGTTTTTTGTTATTGTATATCTAAAGCCAAAAACGAGTTCGGACAAAATCCGGAAGAGAACATTATATTGACCGGGCCCGGTCTATATACTGTTTTATTGACCGGCCCGCTAACAAAGACAAATAGGGAAATTATAAACGTAAAGTATAATATTGTCTATTAACGTGATACAAGTGACAAAGATGTCGCACAATGATCAACAAATTTAACACAAGACAGTATAAATATACAATATACGTACATTGTCGTAAAATATCAAATTTATTTGTACGATCTTCTTTTAATAAACGGGTAGAAAAACGAGCCTTTTGTGAGATTTTCTGGCCTGTTTGGCAGCAAGTGCAAATCAATTTTATAATTACCAGCAATGTATGTATATTGTGTTTATCCTACAATATCAGAAAGTCCAAACACAAGTGCCAAATTGTCTGGAAATAGCTGAACCAAGCGCAGTTATAGCAGTTTTCAATGGTGATCTCTGTGAAGTCCGCGCTTATACTGTTACCATTTCTTACTGTCACTCTACATGAATCAGATACCAGATCCATGACACAATGACACTGATGTTTATTTTATCATCTTTATTAGTACTCGAAATCATACAATTACAGGATAAAGTAACATTATACAACAATACAAAGCAAATAATGACAGGATCATAATAACTAAGCATTTAGTATATATATTGTAGATGGCGGGATAGTCTGACATATAACTAAGTAAAGCTAAATAATATTACTATTACTGTCATCAGAATATATTGTCATGATCGTTTTCTTTTCTTTATTACATCGTTTTATGGTGACTTTGGTATCTTCAAACTTTTCTTTCTTGATTGTCTTTCAGGGGCCATCGTGGTCGTGAGCTTTGGATTTACAACTACTTATGTAATCAGTGCATATCACCACTAAAGTTGTGAGTTCGAATCCAGTTCATGGCCAGGTGTACTCTATACAACATTATGTGATAAAGTTTGTCAGTGACTTCCGAAAAGTCGGTGTTTTTTTTCTAGTACTCTGGTTTCCTTCACCAATAAAGCTGACCGGCAAGACATAGCTGAAATATTGTTCAAACTGGCGTTAAACATCATACCCCTAACCTAACCTAATCGTATTTCACTGAATTAATATTGCTTTTGTATTTTAATCGTACAAAAAAGTATTGATCTGGTTTTAAAATAATGAACAAGACATATTTTACATCTGTGTACATGCACAAAAATATGCATCTTTCATCTCATCTCAAGAAATATAAATAAGACTATTTACACTTGAAAATGAGCACACCACAAACGTTTGTTGGATATTAATCTCCGTAACATAATAGCTTGTATGAAACATAAAACATGGATCACATGATATGACGCCATTTGACTTCTCTACCATCTACACAAATATTCCTCATTGTAAGCTGAAGGACATATCAAGGGAATTGGTCCAACTGTGTTTCATAAAAAACGAATGGCCAATGTAGATACACATACCTTGTGCTAGGAAAGGACATATCTTATTTGTTAAAAAGCACTCTGATTCCACCAAAAAGTTTTCTGTAACTGATATCATTAACATGCTCGAGTTTTTGAATGACAACATATTTGCTATGTTTGGTGGACGGGTTTTTCAACAGACAGCCGGAATACCTATGAGTACAAACTGTGCTCCTCTTCTCGCCGACTTGTTCCTTTATTCGTATGAGGCAGACTTCATACAGGGTCCTCTCAAGAAAAACGAAAAGAAGCTAACCCGATCTTTAATTTCATGTTCCGCTATATAGATGATGTCGCTTCACTAAATAATCTAGGTTTGGTGATTTCGTTGATCGCACCTATCCCATTGAGCTTGAAGTACATGATACCACAGATACATATAAGTCTGCTTAATACCTTGACCAACACCTCGAAATTACCGGTGAGGGGCGATTAAGAACGAAATGTTACGACGAAAGAGATGATTTCAATTTTCCCATTGTAAACGTTCCATTTATATGTAGCAACATTCCAGCAGCACCTTCATATGGAGTATATAACTCTCAGTTGATACTATATTCCGGAGCTTGTGGTTCCTATCATGATTTCATTGATAGAGGGTTCGAACTCACAGCTTTTAGTAGTGATACGTAATGAATGCACAGGTAGTTGTAAATCCAACTATACGATCACTAGAAGGCTATGATGTTTCAGTTCTGCTTCAGATAGGTATTGTGACAAAACTTGCAACTCGACTGTATCAACGTTCACACGCCTTTTGTTCATGTCATGATATGACGTTTGAAAATTTTTCTTTTGATCATAGAGCCTGGTAAAAATGTCCTGTTACATGTAAAAGCTTGTCTGAATTTCCCAATTTGTCTAAGTCCTTAAAGTAATCAGCAGTCTCCTACAACACCTTGAATACTGATTTTTTACCTATTCCAAAGAAAGATGAAGTTGTGTCGCATCCGTATAGAGCATGGACAGCAGATAGAACGTTGTAAATGATGTCTAAGCTAGAACACAAACGTCTTCTTTCCTTCACACTAGTTACATTTCCCATTGGGACCCACACTTCGGTCGTATTAGTCATTTGGAGAAAGTAGTGCACATAAAGAACAATCACATCTGTATCGGACGTCTTTATTATGAGCCGACCTTTATTTCTCATCTCTTTCAGTTTTTGTCGGCACGAGACGCATTCAAGATCATGCTGATGTCAGCCTCTTGCTGACTGCTGCACAATTCAGGGCAATCAGTGAAATCTTCTCTGAGAAAACATCGACAACCTCAGGGTTTCCGAAGATGCCAGCAACATACAGCGCATGCACAGGCTATACAACAGTGTCTTTTCGACGAATTTGCAAGAGATTGGTACAGAGCGCCTGTTTTTTTGTGTGCAGTCGGTTATAGTTCTGCCCTCTATCTTTTTCCTAAAATACTTTGTTGGAGGCAGACGTTTTCGAACGACGTTCTCTTTCTGCTGACTTGGTTGAGTTTTTTTTATGTTGTATCGATCAAAAATATATGCAAAAGTAAAGCAACGGACTAAATCTTTATAATAATAAGTTGCGACGTCACCAAAATGTTTTATGTTTCGTCACGTCAATGTACTGTAAAACTGCCATGACATCTCTTATGTGTGTTCTGAGAGATCGATCAAAATCGGACAAAGAGAGGACAGAAGATACATCTGTTTCACTAGATTTGACTTGCAATATTTTCGCATTGTTCCATCATCATGAAAAACAGAAACCGGAATATAATAAATATGGTGTGAAAGAACAACTTAAATTGTAACATCAACCATAAGTTTACCAATTCCAAGGAAAACAAGTTGTGGATTGATGTGACCTAAGATAATTTCTCCTGAAATACATTTGAGTCTTGTTTTTGAGGTCATGTGTTCAAATGTTTTCAATTTGTACTTAGGAACTTAAAAGTAAACACAAACAAATCCAAAGTCGTGGTTTTTTTCAAAGGGAAGGTTACCTATAAATTTAAATTTTAAAATGAATAATATGGAATTAGAAATAGTAAGTGAATTCATATACTTGGGTACAATGACATTTTAAACAAGGGAAGAGTACATAATTTATCTGTAAGTTGTCAATTGGATTTGTTTGATAAAATAATTATACCTATGTTAACCTATGGATCAGAGATATGGGGTTACGAAAATATTGACGTTAGAAAAAGTGCAGGTAAAATTTTGTAAGCTGTTGCTTAATTTGAAAACTTCAACACCAAATGTTATGTTATATGGCGAACTTGGTAGATACCCTCTGAATATAACAGTTAAGTTGAAAATTTTGTCTTTCTGGTCGAAATTAATTGAAGGAAAGCAATCAAAATTATCATCTCTGATCTATAGATTATTGTATTTGAAAACTCATGGAAATAATACTTTTTCATGGATTAATTTTGTTAAATCAATACTTGATGACTGTGGTAATTCAAACGTTTGGCATACTCAAAATTGTATAAGCCATAAATGGCTAATTGAAAGCACTAAACTAAGATTAACCGACCAGTTCAAACAAAATTGGCATTCTACTTTGCACATATCTCCAAAAGCATTGAGTTATAGATTATTCAAGTCGGATTTTAGATTTGAAAAATATTTAGACGTCTTAAATGACAAAAATAGATTTACCTTTTGTAGATTTAGAACATCTAATCATAGATTACAGATTGAAGTAGGGCGCTGGACAAATGTAGAAAGACAAAATAGACTGTGTTAGCTATGACAATCTCGCGAGATTGGTGACGAATTTCATTATGTATTACAGTGCCCAAATTTTGTAAATGAAAGAAAAAATCTAATTCCAAAATACTTTTTCAACAGGACAGACACATTAAAACTGTCATCATTATTTAACAAAAAGAAACCTGAAACTATTCGCAAATTATGTAAGCTTATTGATATAATAAATAAGAAAATTAGTTCTCCTTGAAAAAATCCATCACACCTCTGTTAGTATTTGTATCATTTGTATTTAACGTTTAAACATTCTTTTCATAATTTATATTCAATGTACACCCATAATCTTGATAATTGATGTAATGATATGTATTTACTTTGTATTGATTTGAACACTCTCACTCTGTAACCTTTGTAACATTGGTTTTGAGAATAAAGTTATAAAGGTATAGGATTGTAAAAACTCCCTGACTGATCTACGAAGAATGCATATATATGACCTCCTTCGTCAACTGCGGTGAATAAAGAATCATCTACCTCCTTTGTAGCATGAGTACTTGTGGATATATCCATAAGGCATGTTGGATGGGCTGCAACATCAGAAGAGTCATCCATTGTTTGATCCACTTATGCTTGCACTTGCTGTTCATCGCGTTTTAGCGCTACCGGGTTTGTTTCTTCGTGCGAATTTTCACCGTTTCTGAAAAGACCAGACTTGTCTTCCATCGCACCACTGAAAGACGCTAAACAATGTCTTATAAGAGCCCATCTCACGAGTACAAACTTCTGACACGTAATATCAACGATCCCTTTGAGTCATTAATAATGGTATTTTCGGTACTCATATCGATCCACATGCCATTGACTTTTCTAGATGTTGGTCTAATGGCAAACTGTCCGGCTTCAAAAGCAGATCGTATGTCCTCATGAAGTTCAAGAATATCAATAATGTAGACTGGCATCCATCTTAGTATAAACATATTTTATTAATCAATGCATATGAATATAGTACAACAATTTAAATACAACAATAGTAATGAATATGAATTAATTAAGGGGATCCGAAAACAAGCTATCCATCTTGAATAATTGGAACGGTTCTCAACAAAGAAATACGATAACATATGATTAGTTACCATCACGTTCTGCTCTAACATCCGTTAACACAAATTCGATTTCCCTAAGAAGCATACCCCAGTATTGAAATGTTGGTGATGCAGCACATCCCTATTCGCGAAATGTTCCCATAAGTGGCTGTATATGGCATTCATATAATTCGAAAATCAGCCATGAGAACTCATGTCTGGTCTGATCTTTCAAGAATATTAGTGAATAATTTAATCTGATGTGAATACTGCAATCTGATTGACTGATCCGCCTGGAGAAAAATGTGGTTATCCTTGATAGCCTGGGTTGGTATTGTGACACGTCACCATCATATTCATTCGCCAACGACAAATTCAAATAGTCCCATAAATCAATCGTAATTAAAATCAAGGAATCATTAAAATTTATTGCAAAAATTAAATAATGAGGAATATTTTAAATTTTTGAACATGTTATACTTGTATAACCTGTTTTGGAACAGCTTACAGTTTATTAAGCATAAACTGCCCCAAACCAGGTTATATCGTATAATACCACCTTATATATGAATTCTGTCTTTTGATTGGTTGAGAAAAGAGGTATATGTCCTTGGGAATTCTGCATAGTGTGGTATTTGCCTAGGCAAATACCATGGTACTAGGCAAATACCACGCTCGAGGGAAAATCTCTTCTTTAAATAGTTTATGACGTCACCGATGACGTCAACATAAAGAAAAGAAAATGGAAGTTGACAGTGTTGGCAATCGTTTTTGATCAGCCACTGAAAATAAGATCTGCTGTATTCTAAATGACATAATTTCCAAAAACACCGGGACGTCAACAATTTGCAGTGAAATTCCTCATGGATTATTGCATAGTAAAGAATATGACATTGACTTTGAGAACCGTAGCACGTCAGATTTGAATCTTTTGCTGAAGGAATTTTATATTAATCTTCGACAACAGAATGGGGAATTATACACTAAGAATAGTTTTCTTGTTAGTAGGCCAAGTTTAAACAGATATTTAAGGAGCCATCACGTCTTTAAAACATTCAACTTCATCGATGGTCAGGAGTTCAATGAAGCAAACACGGCATTTCAGTCAACGTGTAAACAGATGCGTGAACAAGGAAAAAGCAAAGTACATCATAAGCCCACGATACAAAAAGGTGACATGCAGAAACTGCATTCGCATCCCCGTGTTTTTAACACTGACATTCCATCTGGTCTCCTAAATAAAGTATTTCTGAGATCCTGCTTAACTTCTGCAGAAGAGGTATGGAAAATGTGAGAGAGATGAAACCCAGTGATTTTGAGGTTAGCACTGATGATAACGGGGAGAGGTTCATTTACAAGGTAACTTCTGAACTTACGAAAAACCACTAGGGATTGAGCAATGAGCAATTTGAACCCGAGGGAGGTCGCATGTATGACACAAGGACATAGTTGTGTCCAGTGAAATCGTTTATCAAATATCTAGACAAAAGAAATCCGAAATGTGAAGCATGTGGCAACGTCCAAGTGACTCATTTCTTGATAATGGAATTTGGTTTAAAAGGAAACCTTTAGGCAAAAATACCTTCGGTGAGCTTACGTAAAATATATCTGAAAGAACCGCTTTATCCAGAATTTACACGAATCACTGAATTCGAGCGACATGTATAACACTTCTTAGCGAGGCTGGATTCGAAGGACGCCATATAATTACAGTTTCAGGCCACCGTAGCGAGGAAATTATTAAGAGCTATTGTCGGTACACGTCTAATGAACAGAAAAGAGGCATGTCGGAATCTATTTCGAATGTCGCTATAGTTGAAAATGCCAACAACACAATCGATGTATCTAGTGAAGAAAGCAACTCAAGATCATCTGAAAACTGTGAATTTGACACTGCAATAACTGAGAATGAATTTGTGCTTTCTGCCTCTCAGACCGATAGCTTGATTAACCAAATACGTGTAGTTGAAAACGAGACGCAACTTCAGACTAGGCTTCTTCAGGACATTACAAATATTCAACCTTTGAATTCTGAAATCGACTGAAAGAAAGCTTCTGGTCCTAGCCACGGTATGATTATTCATAATTCCTCAGTGACAATAAATATGCAGCAAATGTGAAATGAACGAAATAAGAGATTTCATGTCATAAAATGGATTTTAAGTGTTCTTTTTCAGAATTGACGATTCACTGACATGTTTTGATTGTTAATTTGAAAAAAAGGATATATTTCAAATTTATTTGCATTAATATTTTTATATGCCACTGTTTTACTGGATGTTAAATATCCGGCGGAATTGAACAAATATATCCTGTTAGCGAGGGTTATTTGCGAAAAATACCGGTTTCGAGAACAGGGAATTTCCCTCGCCCCTGCGGTGGATCGTAATATTTGGCGCTCCTCTCAACCGGTATTTTTTTCCCAAATAACCCTCGCTAACAGGATATATTTGTATATAACCTGTTCAAAAATTTAAAATATGCCTTAAATAAATATAATGACCGTAAATTATGGATCGAGTCGGAGCAGTAATGAGATTCCGGAAGAAGTCTAAAATCCAGGATTTTGTAGTGTATGTTTTGATTGCCTCCGATAATAATTTTGAGGGCGATAATAACATTTCAATGTTTAGATAATATACTAAATGCATATAGTATGTCAATTGTAGTTTAACAATTTGATAGATATTTTTTTATCGAATAGAATTGAAGCCCAGTGGAACTAGAAAAAAAAGCGACATTTCACGTTTTCTTTTGACTTAATTTTCTAACAAAGCATTACAATTTTTATATTTCATACGTGAATGATATAGGGTTTATATTATTTTCATTATATAAAATAAGATATATTTTCAAAGCAGTATTAAAACGCGAATCAATCAATCTAGCGCGTGTTCTATTCTATTTTATATGAAATTTCGTAACCAAAACTCGAATTCCCCCCAAAAAATGACGCCATACGAATTTTTGACGACAGTCAAAATTGCAAGAAGATACATTTTGCTATACGTATGCCAATTTTCAGCCGTATAGTATGAGGTGGAATTAAACTCTGTTAATATGCGACTTTGTTCACTTTGTCACTACACTATTAGGACATACGTATACAGTTAATGACCTCTCGTGTTGATTATAATTCATAATCTTTCTAATTAAAAGTGTATGCCTCTAATATATACGACGTCTCAATGTCCTGCCATTATATATCAAATACAGGAAACAGATAAAAGAATCGCAAGGTAGATAGCAAAATTTGAAGATGACAGCCAATACAATATGCCCAAAATAAAGAAAGACAAGCGGAACATATTCCTGGCCAGCTGTGACACAAACTTTCCGTTACGGTTGACCAAGTCATGATGACGACCGATAATCTATGAACGTGATTACCTCAGCTTTACCACCTGGACCACTGTTGCCTTGCAGTTTTATTGTTTGCAACAACCCTCCATTAAGGGATTCCTGTTAAGAAACAAAAGCTCTAGAATATTAACAGAGATATATATACATGTATTACTAATGCAGTTATTGCTGTGATGTTCCTACATAATTATGCGGTATCTTAAAGGGGAATTTGCGGTAGTGCCAACTCCAAAATTTGTGGGCGGAGCTTATTAGCAAAAATCTCCGTTGATATGAACAGCATATTTATGAAACTGTATGTTACATGACCAACGTGACCAAGGTCACATACCTCAGAAATTTGAAGTGATTTTTGTAGGTTTTAGACTGATGAAGAATATTATTTTTAATAAGACTAAAAGTTTCGTAGGGAGGAACACTAGTGACCATGCCTGTCAAATATTTTGCATCCTCGAGATGACCGTGGCCAAAATAATGAAGAAACTGAATGTTTGCTCCGCCCACAGCTATTTATACCCACACTCCCGCTTTAACTGTAAATAATTGTGCTTTTGTAAAACAAATTTTAGGGATAGTCGTGGTCGTGAACGTATATTAGGATAATTCGATTTACAGCTACTTGTGTAATCAATTTATATCACCGCTAAAGTTGTGAGTTTTAATCCTGTTCATGACGAGGTGTACTCGATACAACTTTATGTGATAAAGTTTGTCCTTGACTTGCAACAGGTCGGAGTTTTTCTCCACCAATATAACTGACCACCACGACATAACTGAAATAGTGTTCATAATTTAGAGCGCACGGCGCGTTTCTGGGATTACCTCCAGGAAGTATATTCAAAGCCAAAATATTTGGAAGCCTAATAATTTAAAAAGTCTTCGGAGCAAGAAAGCCAATTTGATACAACTACACAAGAGACGACCTATATTTCATTTTCGTCAATTTTTCATTTTTGGATGGCAATGTTCCTTTCGCCTCATCAAATAGTGTTTATACATGTATGTGTTACTATTAGTTGGTTCGCCTTTTCCTTTATTGTAATAATGGCTCTGACTTAAGTGACCGTAATCTCGTGACAAGCATATGATTTCTATAATAATTAGCTGACTCATTTGTCAATAAATTCAAAATTAGGATACATTTTTCATAAAATATCGAAAACTTTCGCTACATTATATTACGACAATACAGATTGTTGCATTGAAATATACATTGTAGTTTAACATGAATAGACCTGTTCAGAAAAGACATTCTCATCTAAGTTTTATTGCGGCGTTATTAGTAAAGCTCGACGGTTGAAATCTGGCATATTTAAGCGTACAGTATCTATTTCGTAAAGGTTATGATTTAGCAACTATAGTTGAGGCAGGTTTTCTCTCCTACATTTTAGACAATCTGCTGCTAGAACTAGCAGGTCCATCTGGCAAGTATATCTGAACTTTATTTTTCACTTAAACATGGCGGATGCCATATATGTCTTATAATAATTATCTATGGGGTCAGTGTAGCTCCATGCGTGTGTGTTTTCTTTTCATTTATTTGATTGGCTCTGTAATGTTCTTTAACAGCAACCCTCTATTAAGAAAATGGTAATATATACTATACTCTCTGTTAATCATAAGAAGAGTTTGAAGATACCAAAGGGTTAATCAGAATACGCATATCGAAGAGAAACAGACAAAACAATGGCCAAATGGAAAAGTACAAAAGGACAAACAACGATCTACAAAACATACACAGAAAACTAAAGCTCGAGTAACACGAACCCCACTAAAAACCGGGGGTGAATTCTAGGTGCTCCGGAAGGGTAAGCAGTTCCCACTCCACTAGTGGCACTTGTGTAATGTAGTTACACACCCGGTGATAAGCCGTGAATGAGGATAGGACCGGGAAGTGCTTACGACAAGTGGAACATATCCGTGGTCATTTGTGACACTGACATTCCATAACGGTCAACCAAGTTTAGGTGGCGACCGTAAAACTTTCGAAGTTATGACTTCAACTTAACCAAGAGGAACCCTTGGTTCAGTAGCTTCCTTGTTAGCAGCAACCCTCTATCAAGGACATCATGATAGGAACCACAAGCTCTGGAATATCGCATCAACTGAGAGATATATACTCCATATGCAGGTGTGGCTGGAATGTTGCTACATATAAATGGAAAGTTCACAATGGGAAAATTGAAATAAGCTCTTTTGTCGTAAAGTTTAGTTCTTCACCAAATCTCATTGTCAATTTCGAGGTATAGGTCAAGGTATAAAGCAGACCTATCTGTATCTGTGGTATCTTTTATTTCAAGCTCAATGGGATAGATGCGATCAACGAAATCACCAAACCTAGAATTATTTAGTGAAAGCACACCATCTATATAGCGGAACGTACAATTAAAAGATCGCGCTAGCTACTTTTCGCTTTTCTTGAGAAACCCCCGTATGAAGTCTGCCTCCTACGAATTAAGGAACAAGTCGGCGAGAAGAGAACAGTTTGTACCTATAGGTATGCCGACTCTCTGTTGAAAAACACGTCCACCAAGCATAACAAATATGTTGTCAATACAAAAGCTCGAGCATGTTCAAATACTGTTTATCTTCCTAAAAAAGCTTGTGCTTGTCCTTTTTTTCTCTCTCGCAATGTCACGTATTATTCACATTGCATTATTAAAGCAAGTCACTAGCAGAGGAACAGAAACTATTTTCCTTTCCGGAGCACATGTTTTCTACATAATGCTTTGTCCACTATTGTTTGGATTTTTACCCATTGTATCTTGGTCATTGTATTGTCTGGCCTTCGATTTACGTATTCTGATTACTTGGGAAATATATTTAAAAGTAGATATTTGTTCTATCTTTATTATTATTTTTTTTAATCTTTATTAATTTTTTTTAAAGATGCAAAAACTATCTAATTTTAATTCATTTTCTACTTTGGTATCTCCAGTGGGAGTTCGCGTCACTCGATCTTTAGTTTTATGTGTATGTTTTGTAGATCGTTGCTTGTCCTTTTTCGTTTGGCCATTGTGTTGTCTGTTGTCTGTTCTTCTTAGATTTACACATTCTGATTACCCCTTTGGTATCTTCAAACTCTTCGTTAGACTTTGCGTTGTTGTATACTATTGACAAATACAAAAACATTATTAAAGTTTATTAAAACAAGCAATAACAACTTATCACAGCATAGAAACTACTTGGAATCGTATTTTGATTTCATCCTGCGCTGGCTCTATTTGAGCAGTCAATTTGCATTGACTGGATAAATTTTTGCTATGTGCAGTCACTGACCACCAAGACATATTTTTCTGGTGCCTTGATTATGTTGAGCGACGGTCAGAAATGGTAGCAGTTTATCCCCGTACGTTACAGAGGAAACCATGAAAAACGATAAGAACCACACTTGTTTCTGATCCTTTTAGACAAATTGGGCTTTAGACATTTTTGACCGTCAGATTCCCAATTGACACCGGCAACTATTCAAATACAATACTGTTATTTCTTAATTTTAGGCAACCAAGAATGGGTCTTAAAACCAACCGACACATGCAATACAAAATCTATATAAACGATATTGTTGGTCGTCTGCTTATGATAAAGAAACAATATACACATAATTATTGTTGGTAAATATAAAACAGATTTTACGAGCCCTAGAAACAAGAGGAAAGACACACATCTGGCGAGCATGACTTTCCTGTTTTAAGGCGAGTACAAATACATTTTATAATTCCATTTCATACTGTGTTTATACTGCAACGTAATGTACTCATAATCAGTGACGTTACCTAACTAACGAGCTTTTCGATTCCGGGAAGCACCGACACTATGATAATAGAATAGAAACTCCGGACTGGAATCGTGTGGGTTTACGAACAAAATATGAATACTGATGAAATTTGCATTGCGAATGTCGAGACTGACTTTACAGCTATTTCGGGCATCAAAAGTAAGATCCGACATGAAAATATCCCTCTGTTATTCTATGTATATGCTATGTATATATTATGCTGTTTTCCTATAGTTGACATGACTTTGGAGAATAAAGTTTATTACTATTATTATTCACAATAAATTAAAAGAAAAATATAACTGGTATAGGTAATAACGTTAAAACAATATATTTTTTTCTTTTCATAAAACCGCCAAAATCAATATCCACCAATAAATCGGATTTATAAAACCCGCCATATTTTGACACCGCAGATATAGAGCGCTATACAGTATGCAAAAACATGTTAAATTTCCACACAAAAAGGCAAACATATTGGACATTATGAATACATTTCTTATGGTGTGTCTTCACAACGGTCCGCGTTCGACCAGTGACTACTGCGGTTCGCTCTAAATAAAACATACGAGGGATACCACTAGACGTTTTACGTCTAGTAGACGTGTCATGCAAGGTTTTAAACGTATATATTACTATTTGCAATACAGATATAATATTAAAAGGCGCCATCACTAAATGCACTGATTCAATCAAATTGGTTATGATAAATCATGAGTTCAACCGACGGCAGGCTATTTTATAGATGAATGGTCACTTCATTGGCTTGTGGGTAGACGTCCGACTAGTCAGGTACACATATCTATTTCTCATTACAGACCATGAACATGTGATAAGTGACAGTTCTCGAGAAGTTATTCCTTGGCGGTACTAGGCAACGAAAATAAATATTAAAGCAAAACTTTTCAAAGCCATCAACCTCAAAATTGTTAATGTTTGTAAACATTTGTAAGATGACAATCAAAACAAATAAAGAAAACAAATTAGCTGTCTTTTTAAATTCGTCCAATTAAGCTGGATAAGTTGACGTTTTACGTGAGTAATACTGACTGTTATCATCACCATAGGAACAACAACATTTTTATTGTCACATGTACGTCACATTTATACTCAACATATTATCCTAATATAGAAATATTAAATAAACCTCACAAATCGATTCAAAGTTGCGTAAGGTTGATATATACATCTACGGAAAGCAAACATTATTGGAAAGACACTGGCTCCGTCAATCTACTTTAGTAATACAATGTAAACAAAATAAACCATCGCTGATATCATCGACCGCACAGACAGCCTACCGATACAATTCTATCTAAAAATGTCCAATCAGAACGAAGGGCCTCTGGGAGTAAAGAATCTTCGTGTGGTAAGGTTTTTCTAGCAAGCACTCGGACGGTATAATATATCTGGGTACATCGATTGTGTCCAAACCAGCAATGTGTAGATATACACTTTGTTTCCCTTAAATGTCTAGGGTATATATTTTCTCCTAGATCGGTCCACTCGACACGACTGTCACAAGTGCATGGCCTTTCTTCATCTAAGGTGTCTGATCGTTTATATGGATTGTCTATTGTATTATTTCTTGTAAAATTCTTTATCCATGACAACATATTTTTTGCCAAACAATCATTTGCTGTCATTATCAGAAGAACACCTACCAAAAGCTGAAAAATAAAACATCATATGTAATAAATGTAACGAGACAATAAACATTAGCATATTCAATTTTTGAACAGGTTATACGATATGACCTGGTTTGGGGCAGTTTATGGAAATTTAAACATGTTATACGATATAGCCTAGTTTGGGGTATTTTGCGTTTGATAAACCGCGAAGCAGTTTATGAAAAGCGTAAACTGTTCTAAACCAGGCTTTAACCAAGTTAAATAAAAAAGCATAACCTGTTCAAAAGTTGAACGTATTCCTTATGATTAAATTTTTCAACAAAATTTAATGATTCCTCGATTTTAGAGCTACGACTATTTCATAGGACTATTTACATTTGTCTTTTGGCGAATGAATGAATAATTAAGGGTAATAACAAAATTACCGAACACAGAGCAATCTTCCAAAGGGAAAGTCAAAACTCATCAATCAATAAACAGACAAAATCAGTCAACAACGGGAAACTGGGAAACCGCAATGGCCCTGACTTGGTACAGGCATTTCTAAAGAAATGGTGGATTGAATCGGATTTTACGGCGCCAACCTCTCGCTTCCATTATGGTTCAAAGGTTCCGGTTGTCACTATAACAGCATTTATAACACTACTGGAACAAAATAGGTAAAATAGTAGTCAAACAGTACTAAATTCAGTTAGGAAGGTATCTAATATATCTCGTGAACCATCACCATCAAAACTATGAGTAATATCACAATACCAACCCAGGTTATTAAGTATGACCAATGTTGCCCCGGGTGGATCAGTCAATCAGATTACAGTATTCAGATCAAATTAAATTATATATAGATAAACATGTAGCTATCTTATTTCGCATAAGATTTAAATAAACATATGAATAGGCCAACTATGTCTAGAAATATACATTAAATTATATACATGTATATTAGAAGCATTTTTTGGGGTTGTTCTTTTTTATTTTTGAGGGGGGAGGGTGGGTTTTTTTTCATTTTTATTTTTATTATCTAATTATATTGTATTGAAGTAAACCAAAAATGATTTAATATGTAAAGTTCGACCTTTGAGGGAGTGTAGAATAATCGATTATTTCAATGGAATTATATTATAGCATGTTTTATGCATGCATTAAAGGGTACGCAGATGACAGTACTATTATGTTTTCTCATAAAAATCCTGAATTTATCTCTCAAAATCTTGGTCAAGAACTCGAATCCTGTAGTGAATGGCTCGTTGACAACAAACTTTCTCTCCACCTTGGTAAAACAGAATGCATTCTTTTTGGTCCAAAGAGAAAATTAAAAAATGTAACTGAATTTCAAATTAACTGTA
>MJUT01041092.1:915655-938098 GCA_002080005.1 Gigantidas platifrons | reverse complement strand
TGATGACGGTTATTTCAGAAACTCGTCGTACCTGATGAAGGTTATTTCAGAAATTCGTCGTACCTGATGACTGTTATTTCAGAAACTCGTCGTACCTGATGAAGGTTATTTAAGAAATTCGTCGTACCTGATGACGGTTATTTCAGAAACTCGTCGTAGCTGATGACGGTTATTTCAGAAACTCGTCGTACCTGATGACATTATTTCAGAAACTCGCCGTGCCTTATGACGGTTATTTCAGAAACTCGTCGTACCTGATGACGGTTATTTCAGAAACTCGTCGTACCTGATGACGGTTATTTCAGAAATTCGTCGTACCTGATGACGGTTATTTCAGAAACTCGTCGTACCTGATGACGGTTATTTCATAAACTCGTCGTACCTGATGACGTTATTTCAGAAAGTCGTCGTACCTGATGACGGTTATTTCAGAAACTCGTCGTAGCTGATTATGGTTATTTCAGAAACTCGTCGTGCCTGATGACGGTTATTTCAGAAACTCGTCGTACCTGATGACGGTTATTTCAGAAACTCGTCGTACCTGATGACGGTTATTTCAGAAACTCGTCGTGCTCACTAAATTTGATATCTACGCTTTTACTATGCATTTGTATCAATATACGTTTATTATGATTTTACCTTCTTAAAAGCAACGTTATTCATTCTGTTGTATAAATGAGTGTTGTCCTTTTGACTCACATACGAAAAACAAGTACATGACTACACCATTTCATTAAGAGGTTATACTTGGTTCATGCATATGGGCTTAGGGTAACGAGTTTGCCTATATTTCTAAGTTTTGTCATTGGATTTTGTATATATTGCGACAATATTGTCCGGACAATGATACCAGAGAGCAATGCTTTCACACAACTGTTGTAAACCGATTAATTTCAAGGTGTTAAATCTTTTTTCCTCCAGTTTCAGTGTATGGTATATTCATCTATGCTGAAATGGGAGTTTGAAGATACCAAAAGGGGTAATCAGTACATGGGTTTTTAGTGCGATTCGTGTTGCTCGATCTTTAGTTTTTTCAGTAATGTTTTGTAGATCACTGTTTGTCATTTTGTACTTTTGCTTTTGATCATTGTGTTGTCTGTTCTTCCTCGATTTACGGATTATGGTTGGCATATTTGATACCAGTATCAATCCCACTTGCTCGTTATTTTTCTATTCCTCTTCGCGAGCACTAAATTCGATATCTACCTATTTTATTACTATGAATGTGTCGATACCTCTGTTTTCGGTACTGACATGGTTTATTAGATATATCTATCATTAAAATGTACAGTTCCTAAATAATGTAATTATTAATAAAATCAGGGTTGCAACTTTATCGGTGTTATACTATCCACTTTTATTGGGTGCTTACTATTTATTAGAAACAAGGAATGATATACACAAACTGCAAAATTGTTGTATGCACGACGGAAATAGAGGGATAATATATTGTGACAGCAGAACATATGTTATCCCCGAGAAAATGTAATAGTGGCCCCAATTGGATTCGATCCCGCAACCTCCCACATCGTAAACCAACTCTCTATCAACAACACTAAAAGATATCTCCTCCAATAAATGAGGCCAAGGAGGGTTATGGACCTACTACGATTCCTATAACTTAGATAGAGAGGAATATCCGTAGCAATATGTTTCTGTAGTGTGTTTTCAATGACATAGCTTAGGAAGCGTAATCAGACAACACAATGGTCAAAAGAAAAAATACAAAAGGACAAACGACGAGATCCAAAACATACTCATAAAGCTATAGATCTAGTAACACGAACACCACTAGAAAACGTTGTGGATGATGCAGGTGCTCTGGAAGTTCCTGTTCTACTAATGGCACCCATCATGTTATTCTAGTACTCGGGTGTTAGTTTAGGAAATGTTGAATATTTACCACCCCATAGCAGCAGAGTTACACACTGGTTTCAAATACCGTCGTGTTACTCAACCTGTTTTTTTTGTGTTTGCGTAGTAATTTCGCGGCCATTGTCGGTGTTGTCATTTTTCGTTTGTCCATTGTTTGTTCTTCAGTGTACGACTTCTAATTACTTCTTTAGCATCATCAAACCTTTCATGTCTTTATATCAGAGAAGATCTATTCAAAATGTGCTAGCAGTAATTAGTACATACACAGACTAACATGGCGACCACTTTAAGAGTCGGGTGAAATTTGGTCGTAGTAATATGGTGTAAATCGGAGATGACTTTACAAAGCAAAATCAAGGACTTTTAAACAGACTACACCTGCATAAAAAAAATTATAAGTGCGTGGTTTTTCAACGGACACGTATTTGGTACGGACGAAAAAGGTGCTAGATATAAGTTTGACATTTATGGTAATATCGATGAGAAAATAAGATAAATATCAACATTATAGCATGCATTATGTAAAGTGTTAGTAATATTATTAATATCATTTTCCCCATTAACCAATTAATTATTGTTTCTACTGCGTCGTTTGTCTTTGTCTTACAATTTTTACTCTTACAGAGCACGGAATTTTTTCTGGGTCGTTACCGGATATGTAATTTGTTTTTTAATCACACCAAAATTTCCGGTTGTAGAATCAGTGTCAAATATTCATCTACATTGTATCATGTACCTATCATAAAATGATAGTAATGTATGCCTCAGATTATAGACTTGGATAACGGTACATTGTTTTATATTCACCATATTATGACAAAATGGAAATGGAAATTTTCTTTTTGGTTTGTTTTTGACCGTGTATTGTTTTCACACACACGATCGTATTGTCCAGAATTTATAGCCATGCTTGTCCTTCTATATCTAATTAATATGGATGGGGTCGGAATTTCACCGATACTACATATATGTAAATGAAATTCAATTGCCACATTGTGCCGTGCATTCAGTCTTGATGGTGAAATAATTTATTATGATGGAAATATATACAGAACCAGTGATTCCATAGGCATAGGTATTTAGTTCAATGCCTTACTGTTTTACCAAACCCTCCAGATTCAGTTTTGAATGATATTGAAAAAATATTTTATACATTTATATGGAATGGTAAACAGAGATCTGTTATTATCAATGAATATGAAGAAGGGTGGGGGGGTTCAAAATGCCACATATTCAATCCTTGTATAAAGCACTTAAAATGTCATGGCTTCATAAATTACTTGACCCTTTCAACCATGCACCATGGCAAGTACTTTTATTATGTTATATACAAAAAAACTCTTCCACTAACTCCGAACTGTCGTATTCCTCCCTGTGTAACTTGTGCAATACCAATATCACCAATAAATGTGATTTTAGAGAAATTTTGCCTAATGTACGAATGAATCAATCTTACAAAGGTGATAAGTACACTTGTTTTATCTTCTTAGTCAGTAGTCAGTTAACTAGGAAGATTCAATGACCCTGCTACTACTGTTCATGACATCTTTCATTTGTCTTCTTCTTCTTCTATGAAAGGAGCCGGGTTCTATTAGAACGTAGGTGGCTCCGCGAGAACTATTCGCATGTGCGGACAACACAGTCAGCTCTAAAAAAAATTATATACAGTTAAAACTATGTACATGGGGTCGTTTTCAGTTGTTTTCAGAGCGTGCCTTCAGGGCAGCTCCGAATCCCTCGACAGTGGTGGCTGATGTTGTCTGTGTTGGTAGCTGGTTCCAATCCCTGATTGTCCTCGGGAAGAATGATTGTCCATAACTGTTGTGTTTTGTCCTTTCCTGAAAGAAGCGATCTTTACCTCTGGTCCAGTTGTCGTTTGGAATGAGGTACTGGTCTTTATCAATATCGACTTCTCCATGTTGGATCTTAAATAACATGCACAGCCTGTTGTTCTGGCGTCTCTCTGCGAGATTCTCCCATTCTAAAGATTTAACCATTTTCGTGACACAACCTGGTGTTCTATCTGAGTAGTTGTTGTATACGAATCTCGCAGCTCTTTTTTGGACGTTTTCTATTGATTTGATTTTACATTGGTTTGATGGATCCCAGATTGTTGAAGCATATTCCAGTGATGGTCTGACTATTGATGTGTAAGCCGCCGCTTTGACTGGTTTTGTGCAATCTTTAAGGTTTCGGCGGATGAAGCCTAGGGTTCTATTTCCTTTGCCGACGATGTTATCTATGTGTCTGTCCCATGTTAAGTTGTTGTTTATGGTAACTCCTAGGTACTTGCTTGAGTCAACAATATCTAATGTATGCCCATGTAATTTGTAGGTAGATGGTACTGTGAGCTCTTTGTTTCATAGTCTTATTCGAATGACAATACATTTTTTGGCATTGAAGTTCATTTGCCATTTGTTTTCCTAGTCTTCCAGTGATGTTAGATCCTTTTGTAGTAGGTGGCTGTCATGTTGGTTCTTTATAGATCGAAATAACATGCTATCATCGGCAAAGAGTTTGATCTCAGAGGATGTGACTTTTTCTGGCATGTCATTTATGTATGTTAGGAACAGCAATGGGCCAAGGACAGTTCCCTGTGGTACACCTGAGAGTATTGGAGCCTGTGATGATGTGGTGCCCTCAAGAATAACACTCTGTTTTCTGTCTTGTAGGAATGTTTTAATCCATGCATTTGTCTTCTTGTTAGCTCCATAGTATTTAAGTTTATGTAGTAGGCGGAGGTGTGGTACCTTGTCGAATGCTTTGGAGAAGTCTAGTAGGATGATGTCAACTTGGCTTCCTTTTGATAGTTTTTGTGTGATAGTATATGGTCTTTGTAAGTGGAGTGCTGGTTGTACTGTAGATTGTTTATTTCTATATCGCCGTTTGAGAACTTATAATGAAGAGGGTACGGATTTGGATCCCATTAATCGGCTTAACCCGCCACATTTTGGTGCCTGTCCAAATCCGCGACCTAGATAGCCAGAGTCATATATCGATATATCGTGGTCTTTTTATGTTTGTTTTTCATTGATTTGAGGTGATCAGTTCGTTTTCTTGATAATGGTGACATTGCAGATCATCAGTGTTTAATCTTTCTTGTAATATCATAAAGCTTCCGGGTTTTCGTACTTCTTCAAGATGTATTGATTGGTACCAAGGATACGATTGTTCAGAAAAACACCGAGCAGACATTGACCTGACGTGTTGGTCTTAATTCCAATCCCACTTTCTGTAACTTTTGAAAGTTGCATAAAACACACTATTGTAATCCAGTAACGAATGACTTAAACGCGTCAGTTATGTTATAACCCGATCCTAAATTGGAACCAAGTTAATTTACAAATGGTGTAAATTAAAAATTCAAATTCGTTTTTCAAACCTCGTCACTGCTGAGCATACAATAACATTACAAATAACAAGATCTCACTCACACACCCATTCATACAACATATACACTAATTACCGCGATATAGAACTAGTTCTTAATGATATAAATACGGTATTTACCCCCTTCATATTAGAGAGAATATAACCTTAATATTTACATAATATTTTCAATGAATAAAATACAAAGATTTAAAGTTTTCTGCTTGAAATGCTATTCCTCTTTTAACAGGTACAATATTATTATTTTCAATAATCTTGCACGAAACTACATTTTATTGTCTCGTCATATTAGGCAGAATATAGCGCTAACATAATACATGTCGTAATGTATAATGAAAAATACCCAGATTAAAAACCTTTTTAGCAAAAGATGATATTTATATACATTGAAAAATCTTGCACGTTACTACCATTTCCTTGTTAATTTTCAGTTTTCATTATTCTGGCTGTAGGCGTGATAATATATCATTCACATTAAAGCTATTTACTGCCACACGTATCATGTTAAAACTATATCCGTACTTTAATAGTAAACATACAACGTGGTTGTCGTGAACTAAGGATTATGGTAAACAAGACAGATTGTAAATACCACAATAGTATTCAGAAGCCGTAAATTGAAAGATAGAAAACACAATGGCAAAAAGAAAAAAAGACAAACAACGATCTACAAACACTGCACAGAAAACTAAAGATCGAGGAACACGAACCCTACTACAAACCAGGGGTGAATACCGTATATCGGATTTTTTTTCGCGTCGGGATTTTTTCGCGATATTCAGTCAAAATCAGCAGGTTAATTTTTCGCTGTGTTTTATTTTCGCTGATTGACAAAATCCTCGCTAAAATATTTCTTTTTTATATTTCAAATTGTGCAATCGTAATATTAAGAATTAGGAAAACATATGTCACTTGTATCCAATTAAGAACAATAACAGTCAAAGCATATGTTTTACATATCGTTGTGCTTCTTCCTGTCCTGACTATGTATGACATTTGCAAGGACTATGTATGTAATGTGCAGGCGAATGAACGTTAATATCGCAAATCCATTTAAGAACTATTAATAAAACAATAACTTACATATATAATGTAGTACACACAAAGCTAGGAATGAATTGCACAAGCCTCAATTAAATTTAAATTTCAGTGTAAATTAATTACATGTACATTTCAACCAAATTTAAGTGTCATTAAGTTTTAATTGACATTTAAATTTAATTGAGGTTTGTGCAACTCAGTCCTGGTTGTTATATCATTCATAATGTACGATAATAGTCAAAACATTGAGAAGACAAATAATCTAAAAGTTTTTGGGCGAGAGCAAGCGAAACGGCCTAAGAAGAGTTTGGAGATACCAAAGTCGTAATAAGAATCCGTAAATCGCAGAAGGACGACAACACAATCGTCAAAAAGAAAAAGGATAAAAGGACAAACAACGATCTACAAAACATTACACATACAACTAAAGATCTAGTAACACAAACCCAACTAAACACCGGGGGTGAACTCATGTGCTCCGGAAGGGTAGGCAGTTGCTGCTAATCTAGTGGCGCCCGTCGTGTTACTATTGATAAAAATCCTATTATAAGTCATGAGTGAGGAATGTGTTAATGATGGGTGGAACATATCCGTGGTCATTTGTGAAGTAGATGTTCCCCAGCGGTTAAACAAGTCATTGTGGTGACAGTAAAAATTTAGAAGTGATGATTTTAACTTAACCCGGCAGCAGGAACCCTTGGACCATTAGCTTCCTTGTTAGCAGCAGCAGCCCTCTATCACGGAAATCCACAAGGTCTGGAATATCGGATCAACTTAGAGATGTATACTCTACATGATGTTTCTACATATAATTGGAAAGTTCACAATAAGAAAATTGAAAGCATCTCTTTTGTTGTAAATAACCGTTAGAGAATACCGAAGGGTCAATAAAAAGTTTCGTTCTTACCCAACACTCACTGTCAGTTTCGAGTTCTATGTCATGGAATGAAGCAGTCATATCTGTATCTGTGGTATCCTTTATTTCAAGCGATAGATGTGATCAACAAAATCAACAAACCTAGAATTATTTAGTGAAAGGATATCATCTATATAGCTTAATGTGAAATTAAAGGATCAGGTTAACTTCTTTTCGTTTTTTCTTGAGCAGATCTTGCATGAAGTCTGCCTCAGTGACACAGTGACATTTATTTTCAGACTTTATCCTTGTTTGTTGTGCTCACATGACTCATTTGATTGTTTTCTATAATTACTATTGGATTTTGAATGATAAGCACAACACAACTTGCTGTAATATGTCCGTTTGTCCGTCAGTTGTATATGTAGATGACATTCTTTCCGAGGAAATAACATTGACCCTCTAATAAACGTCACTCCAGTAGATGTCGCTGCTGATGTAAGACGAGTTCACGCACCTTTTATGTACAGATAAATGTGCTATTCTATAATGTATATATTAACGCGGTTGTATTTTCTTCCTTCATTATAGAATGAGAATTAGTTATTACTGAAAAGGATTAACATACTAGGTTATAAACTGTTTGATAGCCTACTTTGATTTCAAATTATGTCTTGACAATGTAGACATCTTATTATGAAACTAAGACAAATGCCACGATATCAGCAAATAATTTGTGCCCCCCCCTTTTTTTGCTTGTTTTTACTTGAATTTGTTGGGGTCATTTTTGCGCTTTCGGTGATTACCGGTCAAGGATGACACACAAAACTGTCCAATATAAATAAACATTAATTTCTAGCAGCTTTGTCGTCATGTATTATCAAGCTAGCAAAGGAGAAGACGATGAGTGCCACTTATTGTATAGGAACTGCTTGCACTCCCGGTGCATCTGAGTTGTATATTGAAATAAAAGACGTCAAGGCCATGGTAGGCGACATTATTCTAAGGAGTCTATTTTCTTTTTTCTATTTATTATACAACCTGGGGTATGCAGACACATGTACTATTATTTGATACAAATAGTGATAATAAATTCTACAAGACGTCTGCTTACAGCCATCTTTGTACTCTTAGAACTAGCGGGATGTTGAGAAATTGTTGTCTATCTTAATCATTTTGTTGACATATTAATCAAAAGATAAAAAAAAAACCATGTATGCAAAAAACAAAAAACCGCCCCAAAATATACCATTAATAATATATCAGATATATTCATCATTCCTTAACATTTATTTGTGTGGTTTGATTTTAAATCCAGTGAGAGGAGGAAAGATCAAAATGACATCTTAAAAAAACCATAGTCAAAGTTTATTACGTCGTCTATCAATCTTATTGTGATAATATATGCCCTGTTTTTAATCTAGTCTGTACAAATGATGTTAAGGACTGGTGGCAACTGTTGATGTTATATCCGGTCACGTGATAGAATATTGCATTGATATCTTGCCAGTCATTAAAGTAACAGGAAAACTGATATCTTAAACAGTGCAAATGCACCATAATTTTATATCTAGCACTTGTTCTATTTGAACAGGCAAATTGCATTGACTGGATATTGTTTTGCTATATACCAGTACTGACCGAAATCTACATTTTTCTAGTATCCCTGGCACATGCTACCTGTTGCGCCTTGGGAACATAGTTGTTAATCATGTTCACTTCCTGTTGACATAAAATATCAAAATGGGATAATAGATACTTTTATAGTTAGATTTATGTGAATTGTTCTGTAGGATAAAAACAATATATTAATGCAGTGTCATACAATATAACGTTTATGTTTATTCGGCTCAAATCTGGGGAATAACTCGGTGAACATCGCCTTTGTCCCAATTTTTAAATCTCATACTCATAAACCTTATACTTTAAGACACTGCACTAGTATTGTCTACATATCTAATCATCCATTTAGCATCTATCACCACTAATAGTGTGGATTCGATTCGCACCCGAGGCGAGGCGTAGAAATATATGTGTAAAGGTCAACGCAATTTGTCTACATCACGTTGATATATTTCATTTACAAAAATTGCAATTATGTTGCCTGTTCTTTGATTTATAGATTCTGATTGCCCCTTTGGTATCTTCAAACTCTTTTTAAAGCATTGTTTTTTTCACTACCCTCTCACGTTCTGTGGTATATAGCATTATCTTTCTTAACATGTTTTCACAAAGACAAACGATGGACTCAGACAATACAGTTACACCTTTATTAAGAGGACACCATTGGGACAAAAAGAAAAAGCGGACTTATAAGACAGGTGACCTCTTAAAAGAGGTTAAATTCATATGATATTATCTATGACAGGACAAGAAAAAGGTGATATTTTGGTGGAGGTGACTGCTTAATAGAGGTGACTGCATGGGTAGGTCTGACTGTTCATGTATTAGGACAAAGCTGGAAGATAAAATGTCATTGGTAATATGGATTAGGCACAGCCTACAGGCGAGCATCTCATCTACGCATAGACATGTACATATATTTTACTGGTCTATGATTATGAGTCCACAGTCTCTTGAAGTTCCAAAAATAAAAAAATAAAAATAAGAAAAACATTTTTTTCTTATTTGTTTTTAAGTTTTTGAAACTTCAAGTGACTGTGATGAGTCAAACGTCTATCATTTAAAAAAAAGTATCCTTTTCATCCGGGGTTCGTGCACAGGGGCTTGTTACGATTTTTTTTTATCCCTCGACTACTCTAAAAAATACATGAGAGTAGTCGAGGGATAAAAAAAATCGTAACAAACCCCTGTGGGTCGTGTTGCTCGTATGTGTTTATGTACATGTTTTGTAAAATAAATGATGAAAGTTCATAACGTTAAATTTTGACATGATTATTTGTAAAAATGTGGTTCAAAGTCCACCGAAATGTCAATGATATAAGAAAACAAATAATAGCTTTCATAAAGAAACATATAATCATCCTTTTCACGCACAAATCAATTCATAACTCCGACAGAAAAGGCATAAAATATCGAATGTCTTACCCCCGCTGATCCACTTCTCTTGTTGTAAACAAACAATTTTGATCGGACCAATCGGCAGTTGATCAAAATGAAACAAGTAAGAGAAACCAGCTACCTCACGATCCTACGACCAACCCTGGAATACGCAGCAATGGTTTGTGATCCCACCACCGAAACCCTGATACAGACATTCGAAAATGTACAAAGAAGAGCTGCCCGCTTCGTCATAAATGATTACACCAGCAGAACACAAGGATGCGTGACAAGCATGTTAACATCACTTGAGAGGCAGACTTTAGAACAACGGAGGAGGATAAACAGACTCGTTATGATGTATAAGATCCAGCATCAACTCGTGGACATCGACCGAGACTTATACCTCAGACCTTATGACAGCAGAACCAGAGGTCAACATAGGTTCTTCCAGGAGGGGTCCAATTATGACACTCTCAGAAACTCCTTCCAAAGAACAGCACAAGAATGGAACCACCTACCAGACACCACAGTTGGAGCCAGCTCCATAGAGGAGTTCAGGGTTAACCTCCAGCAATAGGTTAGCCACGCCAACCAGTGTAAATAGTTTTAAGGGTTGGTAACTGAATCAATATTGTTTTAAAAAAAAATCATCTTTATACTCCTACAATTGCTTGATATTTTTTTCTTTGTTTTGAAACCATGAGCGACATGATCAACGAAATTGTCTGACGACAGCTTTAGGGGCGAAACAAGAAGGTCTAACGATTGCCCATTTATTAAATAAATTAATCGTTTCATGTAAAGAAGCTGTACGGATTCCTATTTTTTGCTGTTGTTATTTTTGAACTGGATAGTTATTTTTTATTCTAATTAATAGGCTATTTCCGGTCACTCGCTCCGATTGTCCATTCTATGCTGAAACTTAGAAACCACTTCCGGTTGGTATTGTTAGTATATTGATTCATCTCCTTACACACATGTTGCTGTTTAGCTCGCAATTATTGAAGGAAGGTTTAATTTGATTAATTCTTCATTAATTACATGTCCACTATATTCAATAAATCTCTAGCTTTTTGACACAAATACTTAGGTCGAGATACAACAAATTCTACGGTCGTCATCACGGACTAGTTGCCCGTTACTAAATATCCATATATAAAATGTCAATGGATCTTGTGCCTCTTACCTAGATGTTTCCTTTCCTTTATCATCGACATGACTTTTATCTTGTCCGTCTTACCTTGATGTTTCCTTTATCACCGACATGATTTTTATCTTGTCCCTCTTACCTATATGTTTCCTTTCCTTTATCATCGATATGACTTGTATCTTGTCCCTCTTACCTAGATGTTTCCTTTATCATCGACATGACTTTTATCTAGTCCCTCTTACCTAGATGTTTCCTTTATCATCGACATGACTTTTATCTTGTCCCTCTTATCTAGATGTTTCCTTTCCCCTATCATCGACATGACTTTTATCTTGTCCCTTTTACCTAGATGTTTCCTTTATCATCGACATGACTTGTATCTTGTTCATCTTACCTAGATGTTTCCTTTATCATCGACATGACTTTTATCTTGTCTCTCTTACCTAGATGTTTCCTTTATCATCGACATGACTTTTATCTTGTCCCTCTTAGCTAGATGTTTCCTTTACATCGACATGACTTTTATCTTGTCCGTCTTACCTTGATGTTTCCTTTATCATCGACATGACTTTTATCTTGTCCCTCTTACCTAGATGTTTCCTTTATCATCGACATGACTTTTATTCGGAGTGACTATATGAGTAACATGGCGGGTGTGTAATAGGAAACATAAAGTGCCTACCCTTAGAGAGCACGTGAAGAAAGTGCCTATCCTCAGAGAGCACCCGAAGAAAGTGCCTACCCTTAGAGAGCACCTGAAGGAAGAAAGTGCATGCCCTTAGAGAGCACCTAAAGAAAGTGCCTACCCTTAGAGAGCACCTGAATTCATCTCATGTTTTTTGGCGGGGACCGTGTTGTAGGAAACAGAAAGTGCCTACCCTTAGAGAGCACCTGAATTCATCTCATGTTTTTTTGGCGCGGTCCGTGTTGTAGGAAACAGAAAGTACCTACCCTTAAAGAGCACCTGAATTCATCTCATGTTTTCGCGGTGTCCGTGTTGCTCATCTTTTTAGTTTTCTGTGTAGTGTTTATGGTTGTTTGTCTTTGTCCTGTGTCTTACGTGTCTAATGTTGCCAATCTCTCTGGATTGTCCATTCTTGATTAGCCCTTCGGTTTTCTCTAATGTTAACAAATCGCCAAAAAATCACCTTTATTTTATAAGCAGCTACTAAACGGTAGTAGTATTCTAGCAATTGTTTTGATCAGTTTACGTCTAGACTAGGAGAGTTGGATGTATAGTTTGTCGCCCCACACAACTTGTGTCATTGTAGGAGAAGTCGTACCCTGTCTGTTGTTCCCAAAGGATTCCGAGATATATTAACTTAACCATATTCATGATTCATGATTCCGACCCTCAACTCTACTACTGTTATTACTAAGAACAGAGAGGGGAATACTTACGAAGTTTATATTAGTTTAGGAAAACATATGAGAGTACTGTTCTTGTTTTACAGCAAAGCAATAAGTATCTGTATTTCAACCATATCATATCATATTAGAACATGCAAGATTGAAATGAACTATTTCTCTTATTATGCTGAGCAATGTTATATATAAAATTCTTTTATATATCAAAGCTTACTTTTGATACCATATACATCTTAATTGAATCATGCTAGGAATATAAATAATATATTCATCTGACAGTTTTATAATGCTTATTTGATAACTATATACACTTAGACAGCACAGCACATTCGTTATAATTTTTTTTTTCTGAAATCAAATAAATTAACACACCTCTTTCTTTTTGATATCATTACATTAAAACATTGACTTAAGCAGTCTCAGTTGATAATGTTCCAATTCTATATGTGTTAATATGTCATGGACGGTCGTCTTAAGTAAGATCAGAAATGTTTGAAGATGCCAAGGGGATAAATTGAAAGACAGACAATGCAATTTTGTTATTACCCTTATTTACTTCCTTACTTATAACAAAAGAACTAGATCATTTTTACAATTACACTAAGCAAAGAGAAATGCGTTTCTATAACATAGAATGTTATTACCCTTATTTACTTCCTTACTTATAACAAAAGAACTAGATCATTTTTACAATTACACTAAGCAAAGAGACATGCGTTTCTATAATATAGAATGTTATTACCCTTATTTACTTCCTTACTTATAACAAAAGAACTAGATCATTTTTACAATTACACTAAGCAAAGAGACATGCGTTTCTATAACATAGAATGTTATTACCCTTATTTACTTCCTTACTTATAACAAAAGAACTAGATCATTTTTACAATTACACTAAGCAAAGAGACATGCGTTTCTATAACNTAGAATGATTTTTTTTTTAATTCGAGATTGATAATGGGATTTCTCCCATTATTACGGCGTTTTAACCCCGCTGAACCAGTGGTGGAAAAATCTGTAATCCTCTAGAGGATTAAAATGTCTTATGCCTTTTCAAATTTTGAAACACAGTTCGTGTTAAATAATGGGAGAAACAAATTATCCTTCAGTTGCCCATGTGGGTTACGATATTTCTCCATTCTCGAGAATTAAATTTTAAATTTTAACCACTGGCCTAACGGCTTGTGGTTAAAATGTTAAATTTAATTCTCTTGAATGGAGAAATATCGTAACCCATGATCAACTGAAGGAGAATCTAGATATATACGGTCCATTTGTTTTGTCTCTGCCATTCCTCTTTATTTATATATTTTTTCAGAAAAATGTGTTCTTAATATAAAAAAAGCTATGTAAAAAATATTATTACACCTTTACCCTCCAAATATATTTATATGTACACACATACAACAATGGACACAAAATAAACGGAAAAACAAGGCTTGAAGAGATATGCCATGAATGTAGTGTAGCAATAGCAAGGTGTGTGTCCTCCTAACACAATGGGATATTTGTGATACAATGAAACAAGTGCAAGGGACGAAAGTTTGAGGTTAATTTGTCTTTGTTAGATATCGCGATGTCAAAATTATTCCTATAAATATTAAACTATTGCATCTTTTTGGGCTTATAATCGATTTACCATTAAACATTTCTTTAAATATTCATTGATCAAAACAAGTACCGGAATTACAATAAATGTCAAAGATGAAGATTGTCATTTCGACAGCTTATGTATCTTGCGTACAGTCAAAATCAAAACATTCTGCCATTCCTCTTTATTTATATTTTTTTCAGAAAACATTTAAACAATTGTGTACTTAATATATTTTTAAGCAACTGTAAATTAACTGAAGTGAGGAGTTTTCAGCTACATCACGGGGAGACCAGGCACCTGATGATACCTACCTGCTTTGTACTAGATCAACACAATGAGCTGGATTTTTATTACGAAGTCACTCTTTCGTCAATGATTCTGTCATTATTGACACACTACAACATAGCTGAATTACTGCTAAAGTTGGTGTTAAACACCAATCAATCAATCAATCAATCAATCAATCAATCAATCAATCAATCAATCAATCAATCAATCAATCAATCAATCAATCAATCAATCAATCTGTCATTATTGATAAATGTATCATTCTGTAAGATATGAAATAATATACATGACCTGTGATAAATCAATAAACTGGAATGTGTTATCTTCTACTATTACATTTGAAACTTTCTAGTATTTATCTTAATTCTCAGCAGTCCTAAATGTCACTCTCTTTTCTTTATATGCTATAATTTTACATTTGACGACTACAAATATTGTTGTGTCGAAGCCCATGACCAACTTGTTCCATGTGAAATCATTGTGATTTCTTTAAAATAATGTTTGTGTTTTATGCAATTTGATTACACTGAATCACAATCAACAACATCAACTTTCAGAAGTGGCATTTAAAACTATTCATGATCTACTGAGTTGACATGGTCACACCTGTAGAATAAAAAAAACATTAAGTTATAGAGAAAGAAAATGAAGAACTAAAAATAATAACTATCTTTTCCAGAAATAGTTTATCATGTACTTGTGCAAAAAGTTTATATAAAATGCAATTTAACAATTATTTTTAAACATACATGTATATGTTTTGGTGGCAACTACATGGAAAAATTGCATTATTCCAGAAATGTTTGTTAAGTGTGCACACAATAATGATGTACTGAAAAAAAATGTAATTAATTACATAACATATCACAGATATGTACAGGTATGTTACATTACACCAGAATGTTAATACATTTTCATACTGTAATATATGCATTACACCTATATTTTGTATAGCTTCCCTGATAGCACTAAAAGATGATAATATATGTTTTATCAAAAATTGTTAAAAAAATGTTGCATGGAAATTCATGTTAAAATAGACATATATGTACATTTTATTTGTACAAAATACAATTGGGACTTAATAAAAAAAAATGTATATTCATTATCTCAGTTTTCATGAAGAAAATGTCATTAAAGGAACAAAATAAAAAGAAATTTACACAAGATACACTCTTTTGAAATTTCTAAACAATATCAAAGAATATCGGAACAGTTGATTTAGATAGATGTATTAAACAATCCCGATACTTTCGAACAGCCATAATTACGTCATACATAGTCTCGGATTGGATAAAGTTATTAAAGGTTGGGAGAATTTTAAAACTTAATATGTATGTTTGTTGTTTTCGCCATTTTCGGGTAAAAAAAAGCAAATTCGTGAATTATAAAATTATTCTATCTCTTATTCATTTATAGAAACGTAGATCTTATACCAATACATTTAGTTCGTGTAAATTTTCTGTGCGATTTTTGTTCAGCTTTTTGTTTCAAATTTAACCCTATTTGACCCGCTTGAAAACGATATTTCTTTTTAGACTATAACTATATTTTAGAAGAAGTTATGCTACTTACCGTGCATGGTTGACCTCCAAAGCCTGAGTACATCAATGCTAGACAACTATTTAATCAATTGATGGAACAATATGTCGGTAAATTGCATTTTTTGTTACGACTTTGTGAAATACCCCTAACCAAGCACCACACAACGTACACTAACTCTTCCCGCTCTATCATGATTGCAAAATATGAAAATATGACCCGAATATCCAATGATTTCTACGAGCTCTTGTTGCTTATCCATTGAAACTTTGGCGACATATTTTTAGAGGAAGGTCCAGACTATTGATATATGGCTAAACATCTTTCACGGAAAATCGGCAAGTGTGTATACCTGGGACTATTATACTGACAGTATAATAGTCCCAGTGTATACACACACTGTTTTGTAAACTTTTATATTTAACGTTCAGATTTCGACTCTTTTAAAATTATGTTCAACCGGAATTGTAAAATTGAAGTGTTTCCGCAAATTTTAAGCCATACATGAAGAATATTGGTCCAGAGATAGCTGTGTGGTTGTCAGTTGGTGTCAAACGTCCCACACGTTTGATCTGGACGTCGCCATGTTTATTTACATCGTCTGCACATGACACACACTCGTGAATATTCATAGATATTATACGTTATTTATATCAAACTCGGATTTTCCTATTTTAAAAATAGAAAGTTTGGAATCTGTAATTTCGTTAACTGGTACAACTTTTGCAACATAGCGACTTAATTCTTCGGTATTTATGTTCAAAGAAATTATGTAACAGAAAGCGTAGAAAGGCGTAAGTGAGGGGGAAAGGGGTAAGCGTAAAAAGCGTAAGTGAGGGGGAAAGGGGTAAGCGTAAAAAGCGTAAGTGAGGGGGAAAGGTATTAAGCGAGTCGTCCGCAATAAATTTGATATCTACGTTTTTATTTCTGTCATTGGATTAATACCTCTGCTGGTGGACTATTACTCCCGATGATATTATCCTCCCAGTAGTCAGTGTCTTGGCACTAAAACATGCTTTATTAGATATATTTATTACTGTGTACGTAATTATTATGAAAACTAAGGTTCTCCTAGCCGACTTTAGCCGATTTTTGCTATCCTATTTAGGCCCTCTCATTTTTGCTATCCTATTTATGCCCTCTCATTTTTGCTATCCTATTTAGGTCCTCTCATTTTTGCTATCCTATTTATGCCCTCTCATTTTTGCTACCCTATTTAGACCTTCTCATTTTTGCTACCCTATTTATGCCCTCTCATTTTTGCTACCCTATTTATGCCCTCTCATTTTTGCTACCCTATGTATGCCCTCTCATTTTTGCTATCCTATTTAGGCCCTCTCATTTTTGCTACCCTATTTATGCCCTCTCATTTTTGCTACCCTATTTAGACCTTCTCAGTTTTGCTATCCTATTTATGCCCTCTCATTTTGTTGCTCCCAATCACTTTTCAGTTATTTGACTTACTAATGCTTCGAATTTGAGCGTAACTAATGAAGGTTAATCCAGAAACGCGTCGTGCGCACTGAATTTGATATCACAAATGCCCCATTACCGGCTTAGGATTTATGTATCCTTGGCGACATTATATACCATGTCAAGCACCTAAATATCATATAATATATTCAAGTATTGATCTGGTAGGAAATCAAAAAATTCTACATTTGTTTATATGCTTCAGTTTAATGTATGTCATAAAAACGCAATTAAAAATATAAATATAAAAATGTCAGACACACAGTTTTGAAGAACACATTCTTTTTAATTATTTCCAATGTGTATGCGAATAATTTAATTTGTAGTATTTAACGTGATTTCATTGGTTAATTGACGCTGAGCAACGCAGTCTATTAACGATAACCTGGTTTGGTATTTAGGTCACGCCCCCTCAGGAACTACTTTTTTAAAACGTAAACATTGACATTCCTAAACAATTACATTGTAAACATTTTTTAAAACAAAATATTGAAATAAAAACAATAAGGTGCCAAACAAAAAATTACCACACTTCTTTAACAAATTATTATAAAAAATAAATAAAAAAAAAACAAATATCGCAATAAACGTTATTTGTAAATTCTGTCGTCTGCTTGTTTACGTTCTGTAAACAATGTTTGATCTTGCCTTTGATGTTCCGATGGCGGAATATCAAGAAAATATGGATATTTTGATGAGCATTTTTGACACTGATGTCAGTTTTGAGGAAATAAATGCCATAGAATTTGACGGGGATGCATCAACATCAAATAGGGAAGCCCTGGAAGAGCTAAACCTGGCATTTTCTACAGAGAGAGAAGAAAATTTTGCTGCCCCGAATCCTGTATCCACTGCAAGACCAGAAAAAAGATTTAAAACTGTCTCCGAAACAGAATTAAATGAGTTAAAGGAAAAGAGGCAGTCAAAATCAACCAGAACAAACACCAAATGGGGTGTGAAATTGTTTCAAGGTGTGTATAATTTTACAAAGAAATTTTGAAGTGTATGAGCGACCAAAAAAACAAATATTTTTACAATTTAATACAAACATTTTCTTCGTCAACTCACCATGGTTACTGAAGTATACCAAGATCAGGATTTGAACCTGAATCTAAACATGAGTGCTTTTCTATTAAGCTATCAAGGTCTTTTAAAGCTGGTAAATTGATGAAAAAAAACAGTATTTTCTGATAAATCATGTCAAATACAATATTGATTTAAAATTAAACGTTTGAACTCATTTTTTCGTTTCAGAATGGAGTTTGGAAGCCCTGGGTATGGAAACAAATTTTGAAAACATTTCCGTGGTGGAATTGGATCAAAGATTAGGAAAATTTTATGCTGAGGCTGCGCCGAAACAAAATGAAAATAGGAGCAAACAGATGTCAAAAGAACAAGCTTCTGAATACACACAGAATTCATTTAAATCTATTCGGTCCGCAATCAATCGCCACTTGCAGGACATAGGAAGGGA
This sequence comes from Gigantidas platifrons, assembly GCA_002080005.1. NCBI lineage: Eukaryota > Metazoa > Mollusca > Bivalvia > Mytilida > Modiolidae > Gigantidas > Gigantidas platifrons. Next base: position 919,044 of record MJUT01041092.1, on the reverse strand, counting down.
TCTTGAGATAGTTCGTTGCAAGAAATTTCGTTCGAGTAACAATATTTTAGATGGGAAGCTGAAAAAAAATTTACAAGAGGGTTTGGCAAGGCCAACTAAGCATAAGGAAGCAATAACAAATGATGAAATGTCAAAAATATCTTCCTACCTTTATGGAGAAGTAAATCCAATTGTCCTCCGCTTCCGTGTGTGGTTTATAATCGCAGTTCACTTCGTTTCAAGGGGGTTGGAATTTCACCAACAGCTTAGAATGAACTCCTTTGTCCTGAATAAAGATGAAAATGGGAATGAATACGTCACACTATCCCATGAAACAAAACAAAAAAATTGGCAAGGCGGTATTGACGCCTCTGACAATCCAAACGAAAAGAGAATGTACGCTATTCCGAGTGCCGGAGATAAATGTCCTGTCAAATCCTTGCTGCTGTTCATGTCAAAAACAGACCCAAACGCCACAAGTCTGTTTAATGGGTGTTCAAAGCCGGCTTTGAGCAAACCCGACGAGGAAAATGTTTGGTACAACGATATTCCACTTAAACCGTTCCAATTTACACGCTTCATGGCTGACATTTCGAAACATTCAAAATGTACAAAAAATTACACTGTACACTGTTTACGTGCGACAGCAATCCAAAATATGAATGACGCCGGATTTGAAATAAGGCATATAATGCACATGAGCGGACACCGCAATGAATCCTCGGTGCACAGTTACAACCGTGACTGCTCAACAAACCAGAAAAAGGCTATGAGTGACGCTCTTGCTAGTGGTTTGGTTCCCGTATCAAACAAGGTCACTCCAGTGCAGTCAGTAGTAGGTCAACTTTCTCAGCCATATCGTGTCAGTCTGGCACAGTTCAATGCCCCGAAATGTCGACATCAGCATTCCAGTCATCAAATGTACTGTCCTCAGGATTTATATCAAATTCTTCTTTTAACAATTGTGTGTTTAATTTCGGAAAATAGACTCTAATTCAATCTAACTTTCTTGTTGACGTTTTCCTGACTTTGAATTTTCAATATGGCGGACGTTAGCTGTGTACGTCATGATATTCCTACGCAAAAACGCGCCAAATTTCAAATATGTATCGTTATTTAAAATAAACGTATTAAAATATAGAAACTGAATAAGTAATTTTTAGTAATTAAATTATAAGTAATGTTTCTTAAATATGTTGCCAGTTTCTCTGGATTGTCCATTTTTGATTGTCCCTTCGGTATTCTCTAACGTTTATTCATATACGTCTGATGGGCGACACTAGTAATCTAGAGTCAGTTTAGTCAGGATTACTGCTGGATAAAGATAAAATGTTGCTTTTTATCTTCATCTTGTGTACCTTATATATATGTTGCCAGTTTCTCTGGATTGTCCCTTCGGTATTCTCTACCGTTTATTAATATACGTCTGATGGGCGACACTAGTAATCTAGAATCAGTTTAGTCAGGATTACTGCTGGATAAAGATAAAATGTTGCTTTTTATCTTCATCTTGTGTACCTTATATATATGTTGCCAGTTTCTCTGGATTGTCCATTTTTATTGTCCCTTCGGTATTCTCTAACGTTTATTTGTCAGTTTCTCTGGATTGTTCATTTTTATTGTCCCTTCGATATTCTCTAACGTTTATTTGTCAGTTTCTCTGGATTGTCCATTTTTATTGTCCCTTCGGTATTCTCTAACGTTTATTTGTCAGTTTCTCTGGATTGTCCATTTTTATTGTCCCTTCGGTATTCTCTAACGTTTATTTGTCAGTTTCTCTGGATTGTCCATTTTTATTGTCCCTACGGTATTCTCTAACGTTTATTTGTCAGTTTCTATGGATTGTCCATTTTTATTGTCTCTTCGGTATTCTCTAACGTTTATTTGTCAGTTTCTCTGGATTGTCCATTTTTATTGTCCCTTCGGTTTCTCGGGATTGTCCATTTTTATTTCCCCTTCGGTATTCTCTAACGTTTATTTGTCAGTTTCTCTGGGTTGTCCATTTTTGATTGCACCTTCGGTATTCTCTAACGTTCATTTGTTAGTTTCTCTGGATTGTCCATTTTTATTTCCCCTTCGGTATTCTCTAACGTTTATTTGTCAGTTTCTCTGGGTTGTCCATTTTTGATTGCCCCTTCGGTATTCTCTAACGTTCATTTGTTAGTTTCTCTGGATTGTCAATTTTTATTGTCCCTTCGGTATTCCTTAACGTTTATTTTATCTGTATATAAATTTACTAGAATTATTAAGAAGTTTCGTTTGAGAACTTTGTGATAGACGTTACACAGACACACATAAGGAAGCGTTATTCCCAAGGTGGATATTATTAACAAAAATGTTAAAACCATTAGTTTTAAATTCTTGTCATTATAAAATGTGTACGTGTATATATACCCTCTATTTGTTCTTATCTATAATGAAACTAAAGGTTATCTACAGTACTATTAGCGACAATTAAAGATTTCAGACAACTATAGAACCATTTACTTTGGAAATTTGTTTTGATTTATTGTCAAGATTATTGTTTTAATATTTAAATAAGACCACATTACAGTATTTGCAGTGTCTAACATAAAATATATAAATATCCGTGAACAAAAAATAATGTTAGAAGGAATGGGTAAATATGTACAACTTACAATAAAGCAACGAATAACATACACATCTACTGTTTGTAACACGACAAAGGACAAATGACACGATTTTTAAATTTTTCACAAAACTTAGTGAAATACTTCCAAAATGCTGTAAAAATAATTTCTTTTTCACTTTCATGTGATTAACGATACGTACAAAGGGACAAACACCCCTTTCATCGCCCTTTCTGCTGACCTAGAAATTATGCATATTTGGAGTGCGATAACGAGGTTGGAACCACTCGTGACGTCACATGCGCCAGTCATCCATTTCTAAATCAGTTGATTGATATCGATACGAAATTTCCATAACAAAGCCGTGATTAGCAAAACAAAACAAACATCCACGTGGGTGAAATAACAAGAAGTTTCAAATGGTGTCCTGAATGGAATTAATTGAGAAGTTCAATTGTCATTTATTTATTTGTTTTTTCTCTGTAAAAGACAAAAATTCGAAAGTGTAACCAAATATTTAAGATTGTGCCCCTAATTAGAAAATTAAAGCAGTGATCAATATGAGATAATTGTTTGAAAAACATCACACCTGTCACCTTTATAATTACAGCTAAGTTGACTCAATTTGAGACATTTTAAATAAATCATAACAAATAAATTAATCTTTTCCACTATAAGGGAATTGTAAAAGAAATGAGAGCAGTATTAAAAAATGATTAAAATAAAATAAATCACTTGATAAATATTTCTTGGTCTACTAGATGTAGAAGTAGAATCCTAAAAAGGGGGACATATGAGGCACTACGTAGGACAGTCACC
>MJUT01041092.1:897100-914804 GCA_002080005.1 Gigantidas platifrons | reverse complement strand
AAAAAAAACTTGTGCGTCCTCGTGCAGTGCATGGCCAACCTTGGCATATATGAGAACTAAGATTTCATTTCACAGAAATGAGAATAAATACATCAAAAGTTTGTTTGGTTAAAAGTAGCTTCGGTGGATTGCGAACTCCTGTTGATCGCGCCATTTTTATTTTTTTAAGTTTCTGACTTTTCGAGAAAACCACTTTCAAAATACTAAAGTAATGGCTAATATTTCAGTAAAGATGATGTCGACATTTTAATAAATGAAACGTGGCAAAAATAGTTCGTTGTGGTGGTGGACATTGTGACGATTATTGTACAATGAATGACGATTACAATCAATCAATATATATTTTGACCGCGACTTTCTCAAAATGACGATTACAAAAATATGTCCATTTATAATACATACTGTGGCATTATGAGTACATGCCATATTGATAACTATAAAAAAAAATCATTATCGTTGATTGAATTCTTTGTCGGGATCATTATCATTACCAGGTAAATCCTGGTAAATTACTGTCCGTGAGATCAAAGATTATGCAATCAAAACACAAATTCTATAATCCGTTGATTGGCTTGTAAAATGTAATAAAATTGTCATTGTAGTGACGAGGCCTAATTAGCTTTAATCAGCAAATGAAAAAGAAGAATGGATTGTTACATTTTTTTTGTTGAAAATTCAAGTGACGAATAGGGTACGGGAAATACTCGTCACTTTCGGAAATCTATCGTCAATGAAGAAAGTGACGAGCGCTAGCTAAATCACTGAATATAATGGCTCGAACTGATACGGCTGGATGTCTAAATCACCAACATGATCGGAGATATTACTGTCATCACTGTCCATGATATTTATCGGCTGTTTACTGTCTCACCTTCGATCGCTCAACTGATCGTTTATCATGGAAGTCATCATTTGGCGCATGTGACGTCACGTAATCACGTGACCACTCAGCTCATTAAAATGTAGAGGTCACAGATCGCGGAGATATCAAAAGGTAATAATCAATAAAATGGGCGTCCTAGGGCGTTATTTTCAATTAAAACAATGTTTATAGTTTATTTAATGACCAAATCAAACAATATCGAGAATTTTATTTTTTGTGTCATTAGTCCTTTAACATGACAGTATGTGTAGTGTCTGACATAATAACTATAAATATCCGTGAAAAAAATAATGGTAGAAGGAGTGGGTACAAATGTACAACATGATTACTGTCAGTTACATTATACGTGATTTAGCATGACATTGAAAGTAACACATGACACATAAGTTAGAAATGACATTGAAAGTAACATATGACAGGCTAAGTGACAAATGACTCGGGAATTAGCATTTAATACGGAGAGTAACATATGACACTTGAAGTAACATATGACACGGGAATTAGCATATGACACGGGTAGTGACATATAACACGAGAAATATTATATGACACGGGAAATATCATATGACATGGAAAAGTAACATTTGACACGGAAATAGCATTATGCACGAGAAAGTAGTATATGACACCGGAAGTAAGATATGACATGAGAAATATCATATGACATGGGAAAGTAACATTTGACACGGAAGTAGCATAATGCACGAGAAAGTAGCATATGCTACGTGAAGTAACATATGACACGGAAGGTAACATATGACATGGAAAGTAACATATAACATGCTAAGTAACATATGATAATGGGAAGAAACATATGCTAAGAAAAGTAGCATATGACACGGGAAATAACATATGCCATGGGAGGTAACATATGCTACAGTAAGTAATATATGTCTTGGAAAGTAATATATTAGACAGGAAGTAGGGATTCTTTCAGATTTAGTCAAATCGTACATTCAATCATTCTTACCATTGAGACAAACATTTGGTGCTGTTATTTGAATTTTCTAAACTGACATTGAATCGTATATAGACTAAATGTTTTTTAAAAAGTCTTCTGTTTAACATACATTCTGACAGTTGATGGACAAATGTCTTGTATGTTGCTTTCATAAATATCAGTTGACTGTGTTACTCTGTGATTATTTCAATGGCAGGTTATCTGGAATTATAACATAACCTCCTTTTTTCGCTTTGAAAACAAACGAGCGATTAATCCCATTAGCACATGCGCAGTACACATTTAAGCCAGGTGATAAAATCACAAAATAAAATTATTTACACGTTTTTTCACGTTTTAAACATCTATATTCACTGAAAATAATCAATATATCCAAAATTAATAATATGCGACGTGCAATTAAAACATGCAAACACAATATTATTGTTACGGATGCTCCATCAATACGACTGACTTTCCCGTCGTAAATGTCAAGCTGACTTTCCGGTCGTAAAGTACATGTTGATGAATTATCGTCTGCTCGAATTTGGCAGCACATATTATGTGCGACATTGTCCGTAAATGTAAATATAAATTACCGTCTTTCAATCAAAGCATACTACCATATTTGTACTGTTTGAGATATCAAAATCGAAATAATTCATAGAAGCCAGAATGTGTTTTCAGTTTTAACATGGGCTGGTGGATATTAGTATTTTAGCAAGTAGTTCGGGTGTTTTTCTCGGTGCAAAACATCCAGTCCATTTTCCAGTATATAACATCCGGACCGGTATCCAGTACATAAATTCCAGTTCCGTAATTATCATATATAACCAGTACATAAAATCCTGGTCTCGATTCCGCCCAGGATCCATATATTGTGTAATCTCTCCATGCCGGATTTTGTATTTCGGGTCCATGTCCATATATATATTGCTATCACTAAGTCGATATATCTGGTGGTGGACTATTAGCCCCCAAGGGTTTCATCCGCCCAGTAGCCAGTGTTTTGACACTGACATGGCTTATTAGATAGATATGTTATTGAAATTTACAGTTCCTATATAATGTAAATATTATTAAAACTAAGGTTCTCCTTACTCAGGCATAAGTAATCTTAGCCGCCTCTTTGGCGATCCTGTTTAGGACCATTGGTTTTATTGTTCCCAAAACTTTTTAAATATTTGGTTTTCCAACGTTTCAACTTTGAGCGTACCTTATTCTAGAAACGCGTCGTCAGCACTAAATTTGAATACCTTATTCTAGAAACGCGTCGTCAGCACTAAATTTGAATACCTTATTCTAGAAACGCGTCGTCAGCACTAAATTTGAATACCTTATTCTAGAAACGCGTCGTCAGCACTAAATTTGAATACCTTATTCTAGAAACGCGTCGTCAGCACTAAATTTGAAATCTACATTTTTATTACATACTGATTCTGGATTCGTATTTTAGGTACTGGATCAGGATCTGGTATTTTGATAAATATCAAAGTAGTTATGTCTCAATACAACAAATAATGTTGCAATAATGACCTCATAAATAACCAAAGGTAGATATTTTACGATTAAAGCAAAAGGTTAATGATGCAGTATAAGACAGCATTAAAAGATACGTTTTCATCATATTTATTTTTATTAACATCTATCCTTGTAACATTTATTGCGGGGACTTTGTCTTGTGTGTCGTCTGAACTAATAATAAATATATTAACCTTTACATCCACGCACTGTATTTGTGCATAGTTACTCATGCTTTTATGTGCTGTGATATTTTCATTTATTGCTTAAAAATGAATTTCTAAACAATAAGGATGAAAATTTGCTGTTTTCGTATTTAATATCCACGTTACCCAGTTACATCACTGGCGCGGTACTACATAAACGGAACGATATATCACAGACTGCTCTTTCTTGCATAAAATGAACGATATATCACGGGCGGTTCTTTCTTGCATAAAATGAACGATATATCACAGGCGGCTCTTTCTTGCATAAAATGAACGATATATCACGGGTGGTTCTTTCTTGCATAAAATGAACGATATATCACAGGCGGTTCTTTCTTGCATAAAATGAACGATATATCACAGGCGTCTCTTTCTTGCATAAAATGAACGATATATCACGGGGGGTTCTTTCTTGCATAAAATGAACGATATATAACGGGCGGCTCTTTCTAGCATAACATGAACGATATATCACGGGCGGCTCTTTCTTCCATAAAAGGAACGATATATCACAGGCGTCTCTTTCTAGCATAACATGAACGATATATCACGGGCGGCTCTTTCTTCCATAACATGAATGATATATCACGGGCGGCTCTTTCTAGCATAACATGAACGATATATCACGGGCTGCTCTTTCTTGCATAAAATGAACGATATATCACAGGTTGCTCTTTCTAGCATAACATGAACGATATATCATAGGCTGCTCTTTCTTGCATACAATGAACGATATATCACAGGCGGCTCTTTCTTGCATAAAATGAACAATATATCACTGACTCGTTCTTACATAAAAGGTGATATATATTACGGACTTAGTCTTACATAAAAGCAGCGAAATTTCACGGGCTCGTTTTTCAATAAAATCCACGATATATAACCGACTTGTTCTTACAGAAAAAAAGGAACGATATATCACTGGGTCGTTCTTGCAAAAAAGGAACGATATACCATGGGATCAGTCTTGCTTAAAGGGAAAGATATATCACGGGCTCATTCTTGCTCAAGATGAACGATATATCACGGGCTCGTTCTTGCTTAAAATGAACGACATATCACGAGCTCATTCTTACATAAATGACATATCACGGGCACGTTCTTACATTAAAGGAGCAATATATCACGTGCTCGTTCTTCTACTGGTTAACTAAAAACAGTTGTCAACTTGTTATTGAGGGACTTACAGCGTGAATCTGTCCTGGATTCTACACAATTATAGAAATCTTATTGTGCATAATAAACACATATATCATCGTCTTATGTTTTTTGAAGATGATGTTGCCAAAATAATGACGTTTTTGTTAGACGACATGTTCTCCAAGTTGCTGAGAGTTTTATTTTTCTCACATGTAGGCATGTCATTTCACTATGACTCATTAAGCATGTTTTATTCTTACTCTAAAATGCTGCGTGCTTATCGGGAGATCATCAGCTGCCAATATTAGTCTTTGGTTTGATCATTCCTTGGATCAAACATACTGTTTGCTATATTCGAGACAGCACGCTAAGCATTGCACAACATTATTGCCCTTGGCTCCTAGCTAATATAATGTTATACCACGTATCTATATTTAATTACCTTATTTTGTCAGAACAAAAATGTAATTTTAATATTCCATAGACTCAACTATGTCTATATGTAAGTTAATTTAATTACTGTATAATAGCTTGATAACCAACCGGAAGGAAATTGTGTGTGCTATGTGGAGATAACCTTGGTAATCATTTGTTTACCGCGTATATAATTCATACCAGGTCTAAAATATTCTTTTAATAAACTGACAAAAGCCTTACAGGGAAATGCACTTAAAGTACAAGGTATTTTGTCAACGTGTCTAAAGATATGATTGGTTGTTTGTTGAGTGACTTCCAGTGGCAAATATTATATGCATATTTAGGCCGAAAATGAATTCTGAAAATGTATATATATATATATTTATGCAAATACAGTGAAACATGTCTAAGCCGAACCCCTTTGGGACTGAATAATTTTCAAACTACATAGACATTAAATAGATGGGTCTGTTTGGTTTAGGCAGGTTTTTGGTTTACGCAGGGTTCGGTTCAGACAGGTTTTTGGTTTACGCAGATTTCGATTTAGACAGATTTCACTGTATACAGAAAGTAGAAAGAAAATGGAAAACACGGATGCAGCGACTTTTGACTGTCGTTGCAAAAATATGCAAACCCGAGTAAGGACGAACAATACAAATTCAAAATTATTGTAAAATTTTTATCAAATTAGATGATAAATCCAAATTTATATGGTTAATGACCACTGAAAATACATTTTTAGTTGAAAAGTTAGGTCATTTTCTTATTCAAAGCTTTAAATTGAGATAAAAAAATATTTCTGATGGATGAAGTTCTTCATGATAGATTGATATTAAATAATGTGTAAGATCACATCATATAATTGTGAACAGTGAGTGTTACATATAGTATATATGGAGAAAACATGTTTATACATGTAATTGTACATGCATATCTATTATTATTATATTATATTATCTGTATGTGTTACTCCACAAGACATGGTCCAGTCCTTGCATTAATTATTATTATTATTATTTTATTTTATATACATATTTGCTAGTTCTACATTCTTAGGAGGGAATCAGCCTCCTACATTTCCTTAAGTTTCTAATCTTGAACAAACGGGAATAATCCATAAAATATATAACGGTTGCTGGTTTTTTTTTATCTCCCTTGGGCGCCTGCTTCCCTCCTAGTAAATCGTTATTATAATTCATCAATTTAATTTGTATTATGTATTCTAATCATTGTAATCATTGTATGAAATGATACACCCGCAAGGGTCCTTAATTGGATTAATAAACTATTATATTATATTCTATTCTATTCTATTCTATTCATACTTTTTGTAGCAGTTACATAATCTACAAATGTAATCTCTAACGTGCAAACAACATGGTACTCTCAAAAACATGTCACAGTCAGGTTTTCCGAATCACAACCTTACAATACTACTTCGAGAGGGCATCAAATATACCACCACTTGGGAGGACATTGGACCGCTATACGAATTAAGTAAGTACCTAGAAAGATATCTCTAGTCCAGAGATACACAAGACAGGTAAGCAAACAAACAAACATAATACCTAAGTGCATGTACTTACCAGGAAGGTTAAAACCTAAGTGCCTGTACTTACCAGGAAGGTTAGTGTCATGCATTTGTGCATTAAAGGTATCCATTTTATATCCCTCTACGATTTTGATATTTGATTTTAGAATTGTTCAGGACAGTGGTATTTTCTGTTTCTAATTTTACTACACAAATTAAAAAGTAAAAAGATACAAAGTCGGACAACAACCATCCATGATGCCAAAGTTGCCAAAGCCTAAGATGGACAATATTTACCTGTAGGAAATTTACAAATATTATTGTTTGTTTGATTGTGTGTAACGCCACTTTCAACAATATTTCAGTTATATCGTGGCGGACAGTTTTATTAGTGGAGGAAACTGGAGGACCCGGAGAAAACCACCGACCTGTGGCAAGTCACTGACAAACTTGATCACATAATGTTGTACACCTCGCCCTGAAGGACAATATTTTCCTGTAGGGAATTTACACGTGAACTTGCCTCGTGTTTTAACTAGGTCAAACAGAAGGGAAATTAATTCCTCATCCACAATGGTACTGTCCTGTTTCCCATAGAAGCAATCTAGTAAATAGTCACAATTAAGTAAGAAGATTGAGATAATTGCTTGACGAGGGGAACACATCTTTGGTCATCTGCGATATATAAACTTTGTAACAATCAAGCAAATTGTAATAGCTACCATGCAATTTTCGTAGAACATACTTTAAGCTCACAATCGGAAATCCATGTTTTAATGGTTTGTTGGTAAGCAGTGTAAACACGGCTGTAGAGTGTCCTACCAACTATGATACTTATATTTTATCATACCTGTATTTATTATATTGACCCCTGCCAAACCTGTATTTATTATCTTGACCCCTTTCAAACCTGTATTTATTATCTTGACCCCTGCCAAACCTGTATTTATTATCTTGACCCTACCAAACCTGTATTTAGTATCTTGACCCCTACCAAACCTGTATTTATTATCTTGACCCCTACCAACCCTGTATTTATTATCATGACCCCTACCAAACCAGCATTTATTATCTTGACCCCTGCCAAACCTATATTTATTATCTTCGCCCCTACCAAACCTGTATTTATTATCTTCACCCCTGCCATGCCTGTATTTATTATCTTGACCCCTGCCAAACCTGTACTTATTATTTTGACCCCTATCAAACATGTATATATTATCTTGACCCCTACCAAACCTGTATTTATTATCTAGACCCCTGTCTAAGCTGTATTTATTATCTTGACCTATTCCAAACCTGTATTTTTTATCTTGACCCCCTACCAAACCTGTATTATCGTGACCCCTACCAAACCTGTATTTATTATCTTGACCTCTGTCAAACCTGCATTCATTATCTTGACCTATTCCAAACCTATAGCTATTATCTTGACCCTGCCAAACCTGTAGTTATTATCTTGACCCCTACCAAGCCTGTATTTATTATCTTGACCCCTAATAAAAACCAGTATTTATTATCTTGGCCCCTACCAAGCCTGTATTTATTATCTTGACCCCTACCAATCCTGTATTTATTATTGTGACCCTTGCCAAACCTGTATTTATTTTCTTGACCTCTACCAAACCTGTATTTATTATCTTGACCCCTGCCAATCCTTTATTTATTATCTTGATCCCTGCCAAACCTTTATTTATTATATTGACCCTGCCAAACCTGTATTTATTATCTTGATCCCTGCCAAAGCTGTATTTATTATCTTGACCCCATTCAAACCTGTATTATTATCTTGACCCCTGCCAAAGATGTATTTATTATCTTGACCCCTGTCAAACCTGTAGTTATTATCTTGACCCCCACCAAACCTGTATTTATTATCTTGACCCTGCCAAATCTGTAGTTATTATCTTGGCCCCTGCCAAACCTGTATTTATTATCTTGACCCCTGCCAAACCTGTAGTTATTATCTTGAACCCTGCCACAAGCATGTATTTATTATCTTGACTCCTACCAAGCCTGTTTTTTTGCTCTTGATCCTTAAAGTTGCTGTCTTGGTGGCGGGAATCGGCAAATGCCCATTATATGGTCTTTAGTTTGACACGCTCGCAAATTGAACACATATCCTCTCCTTGGTAGTATAGAAATCGATAACAACTTTTACACACAGAGGCGGTTTCTAATTTGGTCTCCATATGTATGCGCTACAGGCCACATATTGAAGCTGTTTGTATATTTCTCATATTCGTATTTGTGTATTGGAGCTCACTCATTTGGGTCGTTATACAAAGGGTGGTTATTCAACATAGGAAGACATTTGCAACTGTATGGATGATGTCTGCCCAATAACTAATTACATTAGCATTCGATATTGTAGATAAACGTTAGAGAATATCAAAGAGGTGATCAAAGATGGACAATCCAGAGAAATTGGCAACATAGTCTACAGAAGACGACGAAAACCAAACAAAAGCACAAAACAATATGTGTTGGACACCACAATACGCAAACAAACAAGTGGAAGTAACGACCAACCGTTCTACACATATTTTTTGTCAATTGATATTTTAGAAGAATAGTTCTTCAGTGAATGCATAAGGAAGTCTGCTGAAATGATACTTGAGAAATATTCCGAAATTACAATTACTTCCATCTATTAACCTTTTTTTTTTTTAATATATTACATTGCTATTTTATATACACGAAATACATTAATCAACATTAATGGTGCAATATTAGAAATATTACCAGGAGTTTAAGGTGATTGTTGAGATTAAGTCTGTGTATCGATTATATTTACAACAATGCTGACAAAGTAAAATAACGCTATGAAGGGTATTCCAGAAAGGTGTCATGTGCACTTAATTATGTAATTGCGACTTTATTACGAAGTCTGGCTCAATACCTCTGTGTATGGACTATTAGTCTCCGATGGTATCATCTGCCAAGTAGTAAGTGCTTCGGTGCTGATATGGTTTATTATATTTGTGTCTCAAATTTGGTTTCTAAATAATATAATTAATCAATACAATCCTGGTGGAGAAAATAATATCTGACATTTAGGGATAAGAAAAGATTGAAGATATAAATGTGGTAAATAGAACCCGTAAATCAACGGACTGACACTGCAATGGCCGAAAGAGGGAGGACAAAAATACATGTTGACAACACACTACACAGAAAAATAATTATTAAATTATATATTCCCAAAAGAAGAAATTGAGACCTTGTAAACACTAGAACTTCCTTGACAAGAATTGAACAAAACTACCAATTACTAAAATTGTGAAAAGTTTCCTGTAGATAATGCCCATCAAGTTATCACTTTATCACTTAATAAGATAAAACACAAATAGTTGTTGTATTGGCTGTTATTTGTCATGGCTTTATAAATATAACAATATAATACATTCAATCAAATTCAATAAATAAATCATTTCAGTTCAATGTTCAATGTTCAATCAATTGATCATCAACAAAATTGATGACAGTAAACTATTGGGTGGTCCATAGCGGTAAATATGTCAAATCCGCCAATGAAAATACTGTTAAATACAAGTATTTTCAACTGCCAAACATTTGACATAAAAACAAAAATACACATGACAAATTACACAGCCAAAGGATAAACGTGATACCATGGGTTATCAATAAATGTTTCCATAGCACCCTGTATAGCATTAATAAACAAATCATTGCCGATGAAGGAAAGATGCAACCCATCGTTATCAAATAAACTTCGAAGTTTGTCATCAAAATCAGGATATTTAATATGATGTAGCATTTTCTTCTCAATAAAAAAGATCTAATGGCACGATTTATTCTTTTTCTGGTATGTTCCATTTTATTTGATTTGGGAGAATGACGCCAAGATAGTCTTGGCAAAATGCTTGACCAGATTAAAGGAATTCCAGGTAAAATTTCATAAATTAAAGCTGACAAAGTTTGTTTAATGTTATAAAGTAAAATCCCCACAAAGGCACATCGCCAATGTCATTTCCACCACAATGAATGATAATAGCACTGGGATACCTTTGTACTAACAGCATACCTTTGACTGTATTTAAAACATCATGCCATTTCATTCCATTCATGTGTATCCAAACAACTCTGCAACCATAATTTTCCAAACGTAGATTGTAACCAGTTGGTCTTCGTTGTGTATGGTCACATGCTATTTTTATCAGTGAACTACCCAATAACCATAAAGGTCTTAACTCTGAAAATACTAACATCGAGTTAACATCTAATATATCTTTGATACGCATTCGATTGCCAACGACCTTTTATTTTAATGAATTCCTCACTTTTCCCTTGTGATGCTAAAAATGTTGCACCACCGATTCTGAATGAATGTGTATTAAAATTGGAAGTGTCATAGCCTGAGAATTTAAGAGCTGATCGTAGAACAGATAAAAACTGGTTTCTTGTTATATATTTACCATTCAAATGACAAAATAATGGACCATTCGACATACGCCTAACAGTTAAATAATCTGTTACTGCCTTGACAGGACATAACGGCAAAGTGTTCGATTTAATTTGACACGTTGTACTTCTACCTAACTGGTCAGTTTTTGAAAATCTGATGCAAATAGACATCAGGTTCTTTTGAAATGAAATATCACTTTTTTTTATAATCTGTGACGCACTTTGTTCATTTGAAGCAGTTATTTCACTTATACGTAATAGAGCGCCAAATGCAAGAGAAAATGCTGCAACAAATAAACTGGTTTCATATGCAGAATTGCAAACCTGAGCAAGAGCATGAGGAAATTTTAACATCATATCAGCAGTTATAGGAAGTCTTAAATCGGGCATGTAATGAACCTTTGACATACCTTTCAGCATTTTTTGAATAAGAAATGATTTTGTAGTGTCATATTGGTTATTTAACTTTAAAACAAAACTAATTGCAGACATATATGCCTTAGCAGTTGAAGGAGAATACAACTCTAATGACAAAAAAGCAAAAAAAATAATCAAATGATAATGCGGTGGAGGCCATATTAAATCTAAACAATACTGTCGCCTAAATTTCTGAAATGTACTGACAGCATTTTCATATGTATTCCATGTGTTCTTTGAATTTGATGCCTCAATTAACATGTTGGCTTCTTGCACAAAAGGCTCCAAAATTGCACAGGAATTGGTGTGGGGTACGTCTGTGCAGCAGGCGCTAATTGTCTGAAGTATTCCACCTGTCCACGAGAAATAGAATCAGCAATTTTATTTCTAAACGATGGTATATGTCTACATTTTAAATGGAAATTAAAGGAAAGAGTCCAATAAACAATATGACGTAATAATGTCATAACTGTATCCGTTTTTGATGATTTGTTATTAATAATACTGACTACTGCACTGTTGTCAGAAAATATCAATATCTTTTTGTTTTAAACTCACAGCCCCACAAAAATATTGCTAAAGCAATAGGAACCAACTCTAGATAAGTAATATCTTTCAAAATGTCAGTATTGGCCCAATCTACTGGCCATTTCAGCATTGCCCATTTCCCAGAGTAATAAACTCCACAACCTTTTGTTTCACCACCAGCACTGTTAGTATAAAGCTGGAGGTCATCACTTGAACACCAATTCTTATCCAAAATAAATGAAATTCCATTAAAAGTACCAAGAAATTCAAGCCAAACTAAAAGATCACATTTAACCGTGTTTGTAACCCTAACATAATGATGTGGCTGTGTGACGTTACTCATTAATGCATACAAGCTTCTAATGAAAGTTCTACCTGCAGGTATGGCTCTGGTACAAAATGCGAAAGAACCAGCCAAAGATTGAATGATTCGTAATTTTATTCTCTTTTTGTTCATAACAAACCCGATTTTCTCCTGCAATTCAATAATTTTGTCATTCGGAATTTTTATTAACATATTGACAGTGTCAATTGTCAGTCCAAGATATTCAATAATGGTTGAGGGACCTTCAGTTTTCTCATGTGACACTGGTACATTTATAAAATTGCAAACATCAACAAAGCAATTCATTAATTGTTGACATTCATCAGTTTCAGCTTTCCCAACAAAAAAGAAATCATCAGTAATGATCAACGTTATCTGAATTTGATTTTGATTTAACACCCCATTCAATAAATGTTGAAAAAGTTTCAAAATAAGAACATGACTGAGAACATCCCATTGGCAACATTTTATCAATATAAAAGTATCCATTCAACTTGAAACCTAACAAATCGAAACACCCTGGATATATTGGGAGCAATCTAAAAGCAGATTTAATGTCATGTTTTCCACATAAAGCGTTCTGATCTACTTTTTTAATCAAAGATATTGCATGGTCAAACGGAGAATACTGCACAGAAGAATGAATCGGGTCAATATAAGAGTTAACACTGTTGCCAGGTGGAAATGAAAGATGGGTTATCAATCTGAAACCTCCTGTCTTTTTTGGAACAAGACCTATTGGACTACAGCGAAGATTCGAAATAGGCCTTTTATTATATGAACCTGAAATTCGACCAAGGTCAATTTCACTCTGAATTTTATCACGCGTTTTTATTGGATGTTCGTGAACAGATTTTAAATTCTGACAATCAACAGAAGTGCGAGGACCAGAATAATGTATTGGAAACCCGTATGTAAAACCTTCATAAATAATTTTTGAAGCAGAATTGTTGGGATATTCTATCAACATCTGACTTAATTTTTCGACATCAATGGGTGATTTTCCTAACGACCAGATATATTCTTTTGTGGATGCTGAAAACAAATACATAATTGTGTAATGTTTTGTAATCTAACGATCAACGCATACTATTTGGAATTTTTTCAGTATAACGACTTTGATTTGGCCTTTGAAGTAAGCCTCGCCTTGTATTAAACTGAGAAACTTCTTGGGTGGGTTGACCATACCCATTATTTTGACGAGTTTGTGCATTAACTTGGTTTCCATTTATGTTAAAGCAATGAATACTTGGATGTTTCAATTGACATTTCGTACACGTGTGCTTGTAAGTACAAACTGGCTTTATACAACGACCTTTGTAATTATAATCAAAACAGTGTAATTTTGATTTCTGAATATCAGGCTTTACCGCAGCTGAATTCCCAGAAAAAATAAATCTAAGCCATATGTCGCCATCAATTGTTGACCATGATCTCGATGGATTTCTAGAAATCCGTAATCTAAACGGTTGATCATAGAGAAGCCATTTTGAATAAGGTTGTTCATGAGCAACATTTCTTATTATTGACATGTATTTCAATAGCTCAGAGGCCTTGTAAGGATGATTTTGAATAATGATCTGAGCATAATTTGTGAATGCATCTGTCCATAGATCAAGTGTGTCTATAGCTTTGATTTTCTTTTGCCTTTGTTGTAAAACAAGCTTCCCGTTAACTACCTCTAAATTACATGGCTGATCATCAACATTACTGATAAAATTTTGAGTTAAAAATTGTGATAAATCAACGTATTCGAAATTCCAAACCTTTTCTTTTGTTTGTTTAGAAATAAATATATCTAGGTCATTGGAAAAACCTGGTATTAATAATGGGTCATCATGAGAGGGGGGTTGAACTATATTTGAAATAATATTACCAGGTTGAGCAGTTTGAACTTCGTTCACAGTCTGTGCTGCAATTGGAGGAGGTACAGGGGCTGTATACAAGCCTGTTGCTGGTCATGGTCCGGTGCTTCGACCTGTTCAGGATTAACATCCGGCACATTATGTTGCATGTGTTGTACTGGTACGTGGCGCCTGTTAAGAACTGCATGCTGTTGCCTGTATTGAACTGGTTCCTGTCGTTGAATTTGTCCCTGTCGCCTGTTTGGAACTGGCTGCTGTTGATTCATCGGCATAGCTCTGTTCCTTAAACCATACGGTTCACGCCCTCGTCCTTGAGGTTGAACCCTTCTACCACGACCCCTTGGCATGTTAATTAAACTAAAGTTTGAAAACAAAATTAAATTTGTTAATCATTTGCATACAATGGTATTTAGTATCTAAATTGTTATAGATTAGTGAGATTAAACGTAAAAACTAGAAGGCAAATTTTAAACATACATGTTAAACAATGTTTAAATATGTACATTGTATATGCTCAACTGGAACTGCACGAACCTTCCACTTAATTAATTCAATAAACATGATAAAACATTACCGAAGCAAAAACTTTCATTGCCAGCAATAAAAATATTCCGCAAGCATTTGTCACTAAATGACCTTGAATTTAAAGCACGTGTAACAATTTAACAAAAGCATGTATACACAAAAACGATTGTATATTTATCGTGTGTGCATTGTCAACAATGTATAGATGTGTAAACAATCAATTAAAACATAAAAAATGAGATAATTCAACATTGAGACTTAACTTAAAACCATATATATATGTACATATATTTCATTTAAAGGACACCGACACATTCATTGTCACCTTATATTTATCTTGAATATATTCGCAAGGATAAATGTAACGTTTAACATAAACATATGCACACTAAATATTTGTATATTTCTCATGTTTGCATTGCCAGTAATGTTAGCAAAAGTTAAAAATATTTATAAAAACTACTTATCTTGTTCAATGTGAGAAGCAATCCAAATTTAAATGTCCACCACAGTAAGGTCAATATCGAATCTGAAGACGTTCAATCCGGTGCACTCGATTAAATACCAAGTATGACCGCTTACGACAATCAAGCGGTTCAATCAACCAATTCAATACCGCTTATAACAATTTAAACATATTTAAACATATATAAAAAATTGCCCTCATATAAATTAAATAAATGAATTTAATTTGTTGTAATTAAATTGTATTATTGAGAAACACAAGCCTTTCTAATAACCGGGACGCTCCGGAAAGTTCCAGTTACACTAGTGGCACAAATCGTGTTGTTATTGTTAAAAATCAAGCTATAAGTTATGAGAGTGAAAGGAATTACCTTTGGTTAGTAGATTCCTAGTGAGCTACAACCATTTATCAAGGAAAAAACAGATTTACAATCAAATAGCCATAACATTGTAAAATACAGATATCTAGTGACAAGCACACAATTACAATCAGATGATCATATCATTGTAAAATACTGACACATAATTACAATCAGATAACCATATCATTGTAAAATACTGACACATAATTATACAATCAGATGGCCATATCATTGTAAAATACTGACACATAATTACAATCAGATGGCCATATCATTGTAAAATACTGACACATAATTACTATCAAATAGCCATATCATTGTAAAATACTGATACATAATTACAATCAGATGGCCATATCATTGTAAAATACTGACACAGAATTACAATCAGATAGCCATATCATTGTAAAATACGGACACATAATTACTATCAAATAGTCATATCATTGTCAAATACTGACACATAATTACAATCAGATGATCATATCATTGTAAAATACTGACACAGCATTACAATCAAATGATCATATCATTGTAAAATACTGACACAGAATTACAATCAGATGATCATATCATTGTAAAATACTGACACAGAATTACAATCAGATAGCCATATCATTGTAAAATACTAACACAGAATTACAATCAGATGATCATATCATTGTAAAATACTGACACAGAATTACAATCAGATGATCAAATCATTGTAAAATACTGACACAGAATTACAATCAGATAATCATATCATTGTAAAATACTAACACAGAATTACAATCAGATAACCATATCATTGTAAAATACTGACACAGAATTACAATCAGATAGCCATATCATTGTAAAATACTGACACAGAATTACAATCAGATGATCATATCATTGTAAAATACTAACACAGAATTACAATGAGATAACCATATCATTGTAAAATACTGACACAGAATTACAATCAGATGATCATATCATTGTAAAATACTAACACAGAATTACAATCAGATAACCATATCATTGTAAAATACTGATACCAAGTGAGAAACACGGAATTATAGTTTGGGTAGGCAAAACATTGCCATATACCGAAATAGAGAAAAAGAGATTTATTGTTACTCTGCATATGTATACTCAGATTGATTTTTTTCAGATTTTAATTTGTCCATATACAGTATAAACCAGCAGCTACCTATAAAGAATGTCTATCTTGACTGTTTGATTAAGTACTGGTACGTTATTGAAGTATTTCCTTCTAGTTATGTAATTTATCAGACTGGGAAATAATCTATTTAGACAGACATAAAATAACAGTAATTACATTTTATGACAATGATGTAGAAAAATGTGTCTATAGGCATCCATTTCGCTCATGTAATGAAAGTCTATGTACTGTAAGCATTATGTATAAACATAACGTAAAGATATATGCTTAAAACTGGTTTCATATTAAAAAAAAAAGAATGTTCCACAAGAATAAAAGTTGGCATCTGTTTACCCTTCCGGAGTACTTGAGTTCACTTCCAGTTTTTTTGTGGTATTTTTTTTTCGTTTTGTCTTGAATTGTTATGTGTTTATTTTGGTTATGTTCGTGTTGAACTGTCTTAGTTCAGAATTTGTGAATCCGTTTTGTCTCGTCTCGTCCTGAATATAGCTGAAAAATTGCTCACTGGACGTTAAACATCAATCAATCAATCAATCTGTCATCGTGATTTTGTATTGGTTTATGGTTTTTGATCAGATCCTCGTACATTTGTACATTCTGTTTTTACTTCATGTACGAGAGTTAAATTGGGGTCAACAGTTCTAATCATTATGTCGGGAGAATTTTCTAACAATCCCGTATTGGCCGACCATAAAACAACAAAATACAAGTCGAACACATTGATTACAGCTTGTGTACGATTATCCATATTAAGTAATATTTCTTCGATCCCAATCTTCTTTTAACGAAGACACCAAGAATTTAGAGTTGTCGTCCTGGTATCCTCGGAATGAGACACAATTTAGTGTACATCTCCTGACATCATAGGGAGAAGATATTAAAATTGTAGTGTTTATCCCTGGCATCATAGGGAGAAGACGTTAAAGTTGTAGTGTTTATCCCTGGCATCATAGGGAGAAGACGTTAAAGTTGTAGTGTTTATCCCTGGCATCCTAGGG
>MJUT01041092.1:849947-867872 GCA_002080005.1 Gigantidas platifrons | reverse complement strand
CAAATATAACATTACCAAAACGAATTTAAAAGGAAAAACGCAAATATAAAAAGATTTGGCTAATATAAAAAAATGTGCAAATTTAATAGGACAAATGTAAATATAACAAGATAATGATAAATATAAACAGGAATTGTCTAATTTAACTGGTAAACGCTAATATAACTGGTAATGTTTAATTATTAGCATTTTACCGGTTATATTTGCAAAAAAACGAGCATATTTGCATTTCATATTTCCTAGTGATCCCTCCCTACAGTTTCTGTAATATGTTGTAGTGTGTTTAACCTACAGATACTAAAGGTGTGCATTCTTCGACTTCTAAAAAAATCACAAAATGATAAAGTTGAACCAAGTCATTTTCTAGTTAGTGCATCAAGAGTGTCTTACACAAACATACTTTATACATTCTCTAACAAAAGGGTCATACCAGTTGTAAGTTGGGTCTTTTAAAAAGTTTTATTTGTTACTCCATAATATGACAATTTACAAATTGCATGTTTAATGTGATATAAATATGATAAACTATATAATATGTATAAATAAAACCATGCAGAAGTCCAGCATAATGCCAGCATTAACATTACAAAGCTGGTTTTTGTAAAAAAAAATATCTGCCAGTCATTGTTTAGGGAAAAATACTTCTTTTGTTTTCCCTTTTTTATAAGACCCCCACCTTTTTTTTGTTATTAGATAGTCAGACAACAAAATATACGAGATGTAGATGAATTTTCTTCAAGTTAATTGATAAGGACCCGCTAGGAGGATATATTGCAGGTCTATGATGTTTTGTAAACATAGTACTATTTGCAAAGTTGTGTGTTATGCCTATATGGTCATAATGGTGTCCTTCGAACTACAGTATACTTCGAATATTTACACGATTTTTTTTATTACATTGTATTTTCAAGATCTACGGGATAAATGTAGCCACAAATTATTTTCTTTCCTAACTAACAAATTCATGAAAACTTCCTCAAGTGACGATATACGCATAACTACCACGATAAATAAATTTGTCTCGATGTGTTTACAAATGCAATGACGTTTTTTTACTCCGATTGACATTTGAACCATAATGGCGGCGGTAACGTGAAATTGGTCTATTTAGTGCGCACGACGCCTTTCTGGAATAACTTCGTCAGATACGCACAATATAGAAAGACAAATGATAAAGTGTTTGGTAGAAATACACCAAAGGGCCTAAACGGGATAGCCAAAATATCATAAGGTCACCCATGCATGAGGAAGGATAACCATCGGTTCATCTCTATCAGGAACATATGACCTTGGCCGACTTTAGCGATCATGTTTAGACCCTTTGTTTTTTCTTAGTCACAAACATTTTAGGATTATTTGGCCTCCAATGATTTGAATCATTTCCGTGCGCAGTAAATTAAATATCTACGTTTTATTTTCATTATCAATTAAAATTAATACGTTGAACTTTTATTGTTAACAGTATGATTACAAATAAAACAATGTTGTCAAGTACATTAAAAAGTATATTTTCAACAATATTTTAGTTACATCGTGGCGGTCAGATTTATAGGTGGAGAAAACCTGAGTACTCGCAGAAACTCATCCACCTTACTGAGAAATGATTAATGATGACATTAAACACCATCTAACGCATTAACCACGAGACCATACACACCTTTGACAGGTAGGGATAGATAATGTCTATACTGCAGACATATAAATGTATGCATATATAATAGTCCTCGAATCTGTAGTTAATTAGTATGTACATGGCATATTTCTCTACTAATTATTTTTGCCGATCTGTAATCCACAATAGATCACCTATACTGGACATAGCAGAGATTTAGCATATTATTGTGAAATCCTCAACGTCCACATGACATAGCAGAGATTTAACCAAGTATTGTGCTTGTAGATTTGGTTTGGATTGGTTTATTGAGATTAACGTCATTTTCAACAATATTTTAACTATATCGTGGACGAAGTCGGAGTGCCCGGAGAAAATCACATATTGTTGTATCGAGTACACCTCGACATGAACGAGTTTCTTACTCACAACTTTAGTGGTGATAGACACTTATTGTACAGGTAGTTGTAAATCCAACTACCATATGAGCATGACCACGACGGTCCCCTGTACGTGTAGGCAATCCACAAGGTCCACTAGACATAAAAATAACATAGTACAGAGCTGAATAATCAAAGACATTACTACAATAGGTCTATGAAAAATCGTACTTTTGCTCAAGTCTAACTTGAAAGATGAGTGTGACTGTAGAGCATTGTTTTACATACATGTAGAAACACGTCTTTGATACAGAATACACAACATACTTAGACAATGTATGATGAAGAAATCACAGAATCAATGTATAGCTTGTAACTACTGATAAATATATTCAAGTTATCAATATTTGAGAGAAAAGTTTGAAGATGCTAAAGGGGTAATCAGGATCCGTATGTCGAAGGGGTAATCAGGAACCGTATGTCAAAGGGGTAATCAGGAGCCGTATGTCAAAGGGGTAATCAGGAGCCGTATGTCAAAGGGGTAATCAGGAGCCGTATGTCAAAGGAGTAATCAGGAACCGTATGTCAAAGGGGTAATCAGGAGACGTATGTCAAAGGGGTAATCAGGAGCCGTATGTCAAAGGAGTAATCAGAAGCCGTATGTCAAAGGAGTAATCAGAAGCCGTATGTCAAAGGGGTAATCAGGAGCCGTATGTCAAAGGGGTAATCAGGAGCCGTATGTCAAAGGGGTAATCAGTAGCCGTATTTCGAAGGACAGACCACACAGTGAGCAAAATAGAACACAGACAAAATGACAAATAATGGTCTATTAAATACACACTCTATAGAAAACCTAAGATCAAGCAACGGGAATCTTACTACTAAAAACAGGGATAAACTGAAGTGTTGTTAAAGGAGAATCAGTTCCTGCTCCACTGGTGACACCATTAGTGTGTTCATTTACACGAGGAGCATTTTATATTACTGGAATTGATAATAACTGATTTATAATTGTATGTACGATCATCACAATACACATGTGTACGTTTTTGTTGTTTGTTTGTTTGGGTTTTTTTTTTCTTTTCTTTTGTGTGTGTGTGTAGATGTCTTAATTGATGAGTCATATCAGTATAGTTGTTGGAGACCCCATTATCAAGAAGGGATCGCATTAAACAGTTTAACCCGCCGTATTGTTGTGCCTGTCTTATACCAGGACATGGATTTTCATCCTGCCATATATCCGTTGTGCTTTTGAGTCAGTGTGTTGATATTGATGAACATTGCTGACTATCTTTCCGTAATGAAATTTATATAGAAAGTATTTGTATATATGTAAGTCAAATAAACCACTATTATAATAACAGCAGCGAATATTAACGTATAAACAACAGGATAATTGTCAATCAATATCATATAACATACATAAAAAACTAAAAGAAAATTGATATGTCTAGACAAACTACAACAGTAAGCATGAAATAGTAATTTAAAAAATGTCAATGGCGATGTAGAATATGTTGAAACAACATAAATGTAAAATGTCAACAATTGGTCGAGAAAACAGCAGACATATTAGAAAAGGTTTGGAATATTTAAATGATGTTGATAAAGTCCAGACTAAATGTACTTGGATTGTTTTAAGAGCTGCGTATTATTATGCATAGTGAGTGAGTGATTGTTGTTTAACACCAACTCAGCAATTTTTCAGCAATATCATGACGTGAACAAGTTAATTTTCAATTAAATGAAATGATGATAAGGTCCGTTTTGTACTAGGCCAAATCGTTTGGCTGGATTTTTATAGTGCTAGCTCACTGAAACAGCAGTCCTCAGATAGATATGTCGTCCCACTCGGACACATTATCCTGATTCCGAACCAACCAGCCTTTGCTCTTTCTTCTTATTACTGCGTGTTTAGAGGGAAGCAACAAATCCCAATTTCAAAGTCTCTGGTTTGATCCGATCATGGTTCGATCTACCATATTTAGCTTTCTGACATTGCAGGAAAATACAATAGTCAAACATGTAGGACAAAGAAAAATTGGCATTATAAGACAGGTGACCTCTTAAAAGAGGTTAAATTCATATAAATTGTTCTATGACAGGACAAGAAAAAGTGGCCTTATAAGACATGTGACCTCTTAAAAGAGGTTAAATTCATATGAATTGTTCTATGACAGGACAAGAAAAAGTGGCCTTATAAGACAGGTGACCTCCTAAAAGAGGTTAAATTCATATGAATTGTTTTATGACAGGACAAGAAAAAGCGGCCTTATAAGACAGGTGACCTCTTAAAAGAGGTTAAATTCATATGAATTGTTCTATGACAGGACAAGAAAATGTGGCCTTATAAGACAGACGACCCCTTAAAAGAGATTAAATTCATATAAATTGTTCTATGACCGGACAAGAAAAGGGTGACCTTTAATTACAGGTGACCACATGGAGAGGTTTCACTGTATACGAAAATATAAAATTCATGTGTGAAATCCGCGCTTATATTGTTACCATTTCCCACCATAACTCAGCATGATTAAGGTAGAAGAGAAATTATATATTGTTCAGTGTCTGGAAAACATTTTCAAGTCAATGCAATTTGATTGCTCAAATAGAAGCAGTCCATGATAGCAGTAAGTGTTTTCCGACAATGTACATATATTATCTATGTAACCAACTCATTCTTACGATATCATATTCATATTTCATTGAATTCCAGGAAATGGGTGTAGACTTAATAGTGCCTTTTTAGCAACAATAATCGTCGCCTTCTTCTTTAGTTAACAGCAAAGCTTCAAAACTGAAGATAAATTGCTTGTGCACATGTGCGATGATAAGTATTTTATAATAAACATTTTTTAGTTAAGTCAGTGAATTATTTACAAATTATTTTTGAATGTTTTTTTTTGTTACAAAATTTTTGATAAAATTATGTACATTGAAATGAGTGGTTTACCAGAGTTGATAGAGAACAATTGCTGTTAAATATGTGCATTGTTGTTGTTTGTACTGTATGTTGCGATAACATGATCCATTGGATAATTGTATGAGGATTATATATGTAGATTTAGATGTTTGTATGTGTAGGTAGGCAAGTTGTGCTTTCGAAAAAATAATGTCAACGTATTTGATTGTGTGTAACTATGTTCTTGGTGTTTAACACCACTTTCAACATTATACTGTGACTATCAGCTTTATTGTGTGTGGAAACTGGAATATCCGATGAAAATCACCGATCTGCTGAAAGTTACTGAAAAATTTGATCACGTGATGTTATATTGAGTTAACATTTAATCGGTGTAGAAAATGGTTGGGTTTGATTTATGGTGATTAACGCCACTTTCAACAATAGTTCAGTTTTATCATGGCGGTCAGTTTTATTGGTGGAGGGATACGGAGACCCGGGGAAAACCACCGATCTGTTGCAAGTCATTGACAACTTTATCACATATGTTGTATCAAGTACACCTAGCTATGAACGGGGTTCAAATGACCACTTAAGTGGTGATAAGCACTGATTGCATAGATAGTTGTAAATCCAACTACAATACGACCACGACCACGACGGACCCTGTTATTTTTATATTTTAATTCCATAACTGTATTCTATACGACTAATGCCACTAGTGTGATATTAACTGCTTACCCTTTCGGGGGACCTTGGCTTATTTTCAGTTTACGTGATTTCGTGTTCCTTGTTGTTTAGTCTTCTGTGTAGTTGTTAGTCGGTCATTGTTTGTCTTTTTGTCCTCTTTTCGTTTGGGTATTGTATCTGTCCTTCGTGGATTTGTCACTTCCAAATATCAATTTAGTATCTTCAAACTTTTCCGTTCACAATTCAACCGCTAGAAATTGGTATTTGACCCATGAATATTAAGATTGTTCCATGTGGAGTAATAAGGAACAGAAAGAATACAAAGTAGAAAGGAATGAATGTATCTATATTTTGAATAGAACGCAAAAAACAAAACCTAACAATAATATGTTCAGCAAAAATATAAAATATATAGACAACCCTAAAATATTAACCAATGCCACCGGCCCATTCTACATATAACTATAACCAGGACCGGCCTTAAGACAATTGGGCCTCATGCTGGAGTTACCTACTCTCGGATGATCAAGTACACATAACACACTGCAGGGTTTACTGAGAACGAAAGGGCTCAGCACCTCCTAAGGCTGGCCCCGGTAATATCCCAAAAACACTGCAGGGTTTACTGAGAACGAAAGGGCTCAGCACCTCCTAAGGCTGGCCCTGGCTATATCCCAAAAACACTGCTGGGTTTACTGAGAACGAAAGGGCTCAGCACCTCCTAAGGCTGGCCCTGCCTATACCACAACATACTGAAGGGTTTACTGAGAACAAAAGGGCTCAGCACCTCCGAAGGCGGGTCCAGGCTATGCCAGAAACATACTGCGGGGTTTACTGAAAACAATTGCGCCCGTACCTCCTAAGACTGTCCTTGCCTATACCACACACTGCAGGGTTTACTGAGAACAATTGGGCCCGCCCATCCTAAGGCTGGCCCTGGCTATACCCCAAACACACTGCAGGGTTTACTGAGAACAATTGGACCCGCACCTTGTAAGGCTGGTCCTGGCTATACCAAAAACACACTGCACGGTTTACTCAGAACAATTGGGCCCGCACCTCCTAAGGCTGGTCCTAGCTATACCACAAACACACTGTAGGGTTTACTGAGAACAAAAGGGCTCAGCATCTCCGAAGGCGGGTCCAGACTATGCCAGAAACATACTCCGGGGTTTACTGAGAACAATTGCGCCCGCACCTCCTAAGGCTGCCCCTGCCTATACCCCACACTGCAGGGTTTACTGAGAACAATTGGGCCCGCCCATCTTAAGACTGGCCCTGGCTATACCCCAAACACACTGCAGGGTTTACTGAGAACAATTGGACCCGCACCTTGTAAGGCTGGTCCTGGCTATACCACAAACACACTGCAAGGTTCACTGAGAACGAAAGGGCTCAGCAACTCCTAAGGTTGACCCTGGCTATACCACAAACACACTGCAGGGTTTATTGAGAACGAAAGGGCTCATCACCTCCTAATGCTGGCCCTTGCTATACCACAAACACACTGCAAGGTTTACTGAGAACAAAAGGGCTCAGCACCTCCTACGGCTGGCCCTGGCTATACACCAAACACACTGCAGGGTTTGCAGAGAACAAAAGTGCTCAGCACCTCCTAAGGCTGGCCCTGGCTATACCACAAACACACTGCAGGGTTTACTGAGAACAAAAGGGCTCAGCACCTAATAAAGCTGGCCCTGGCTATACCCCAAACACACTGCAGGGTTTACTGAGAATGAAAGGGCTCAGCACCTCATAAGGCTGGCCCTGGCTATACCCCAAACACACTGCAGGGTTTACTGAGAACAATTGGGCCCGCACATCCTAAGGCTGGCCCTGGCTATCCCACAAACACACTGCAGGGTTTACTGAGAACGATTGGGCCCGCACCTCCTAACGCCACTAGTGTGACAGAAACTGCTTACCCTTTCGGGGGAGCTAACCTTACTTTCAATTTATGTGATTTCGTTTTACTTATTCTTTTCTTTTCTGTGTAGTGTTTATAAACCATTGTTTGTCTTTTTGTCCTCTTTTCGTTTGGGTATTGTATCTGTCCTTCGTGGATTTGTCACTTCCAAATATCAATTTAGTATCTTCAAACTTTTCCGTTCACAATTCAACCGCTAGAAATTGGTATTTGACCAATGAATATTAAGATTGGTACATGCTGTGTGCAGTAATAAGGATTAGAAAGAATACCAAGTACAGTCAGGATTGAATGAATCTATATTTTAAATAGGACGCAAAAAATAAAATCCAACAATAATATGTTCAGCAAAAATGTATAGACAACTCTAGAATATTAATCAAAGCCATCTGGCCTATTCTACATATACCTATAACCAGGACCGGCCTTAAGTCAATTGAGCCTCATGCTGGAGTTACCTACTCTCGGATGTTCAAGTACACATAACACACTGCAGGGTTTACTGTAAACGAAAGGCCTCAACACCTCCTAAGGCTGGCCCTGGTTATACCCCAAACACACTGCAGGGTTTACAGAGACAAAAGGGCTCAGCACCTCCTAAGGCTGGCCCTGGCTATACAACAAACACACGGCAGTGTTTACTGAGAACAATTGGGCTCAGCACTCCTAAGGCTGGCCCAGGCTATACCCCAAACACACTGCAGGGTTTACAGAGACCAAAGGACTCATCACCTCCTAAGGCTGGCCCTGGCTATACCACAAACACACTTCAATGTTTACTGAGAACAAAAGGGCTCAGCACCTCCTAAGGCTGACCCTGGCTATACAACAAACACACTGCAGTATTTACTGAGAACAATTGTGCTCAGCACTCCTAAGGATAGCCCTGGCTATACCCCAAACACACTGCAGGGTTTACAGAGACCAAAGGGCTCAGAACCTCCTAAGGCTGGCCCTAGCTATATCACAAACATACTGCAGGGTTTACTGAGAACAATTGGGCCCGCACCTCCTAAGGCTGGCACTGGCTATACCACAAACACACTGCAAGGTTTACTGAGAACAAAAGGGCTCAGCACCTCCTAAGGCTGGCCCTTGCTATACAACAAACACACTGCAGTGTTTACTGAGAACAATTGTGCTCAGCACTTCTAAGGCTGGCCCTGGCTATACCCGAAACACACTGCAGGGTTTACAGAGAGCAAAGGGTTCATCACCTCATAAGGCTGGCCCTAGCTATATCACAAACATACTGCAGGGTTTACTGAGAACAATTGGTCCCGCACCTCCTAAGGCTGGCACTGGCTATACCCCACACTGCAGGGTTTCTCAGAACAATTGGGCCCGCACCTCCTAAGGCTGGCCCTGAATATACCACAAACACACTGCAAGGTTTACAGAGAACGAAAGGGCTCAGCACCTCCTAAAGCTGGCCCTGGCTATATCCCAAACACACTGCAGGGTTTACTGAGAACAATTGGGCCCGCACCTCCTAAGGCTGGCCCTGGCTATACCACAAACACACTTCAGGGTTTACTGAGAAGAATTGGGCCCGCACCTCCTAAGAATGGCCCTGGCTATACCCCAAACACACAGCAGTGTTTATTGAGAACAATTGGGCCCACACCTCCTAAGGCTGGCCCTTCCTAAAGGTAAGATACACTTAATATTGACAGATGATGCTAAGTGAAGTTTTATGTCACCTATTCTAGCTCAACAGGTGTATACACACTCAAGACGTTTTTCAGATACTAGTAATCATATTTTATAATCATTCAATATTCAACAAGAAATTCAATAATAAGATAATCATAATTTATAATGATTCAATATTCAACATACAACAATAAATTCAATAATAAGATAATCATAATTTATAAAGATTCAATATTCAACATTCAACAATAAATTCAATAATAAGCAAGGCAATTTTATAATCTACAAATAACTATTCAGTCACAGGGTAGCGTTCAGTTCTTACTATTAACTTAAATAAAATTACTATAGTACAAGACAAGACATGAATGTAACTTCATACGAGATACTATTCAACATTACACATAAATTAAAATAAAGCGACAACATTGTCAGTGCTGTTCTACATTTTTTTTAATAGTCACAGTAGTTTGTTTTCAACAATGATAACGGACACCTTAACATGAGTGTGAAACGGTCCCTAGTCTACTGTCGATAAACGCTACATTTGGGATTCTTTGGCATTTTGAATTTATCTGGTGCATAGCATTTGATTTCACAGATGGGGTGTTATGAACAAGAAAACATTATACCGTAAATTTCTTTGAAATACCGACTACACGATATTACGAAGTTACCATAACTAAAGGGCTCCCATCAGACAAATGATAAAAATAAAATAGACAGTTTATTACAGTTTGAAGTAAGCTGACTTATTGGATAGACTGTACACGTATACATGCTTTCGAAAATAATATAACGTTTGTTTTGTGTCTCCCATAGCCGACAAGACTCTTACCCGACTTAACAATGCTAGTAACATGAAGGGTGTCTTATAGGAAACAAAAACTCTTACCCTGCGAGAGCACCTGGATTCATTCTCCCTTTGTACACCACAATGTTGGTGTCTTATAGGAAACAAAACCTCCTATCCTGCGAGAGCACCTGGGTTCATTCTCCCTTTGTACACCACAATGTTGGTGTCTTATAAGAAACAAAAACTCTTCTCCTGCGAGAGCAGCTGGGTTCATTCTCCCTTTGTACACCACAATGTTGGTGTCTTATAGGAAACAAAACCTCCTATCATGCGAGAGCACCTGGGTTCATTCTCCATTTGTACACCAAAATGTTGGTGTCTTATAAGAAACAAAAACTCTTATCCTGCGAGAGCACCTGGATTCATTCTCCCTTTGTACACCACAATGTTGGTGTCTTATAAGAAACAAAACCTCCTATCCTGCGAGAGCACCTGGGTTCATTCTCCCTTTGTACACCATAATGTTGGTGTCTTATAAGAAACAAAACCTCCTATCATGCGAGAGCCCCTAGGTTCAATCTCCCTTTGTACACCACAATGTTGGTGTCTTATAAGAAACAAAAACTCCTATCCTGCGAGAGCACCTGGGTTCATTCTCACTTTGTACACCACAATGTTGGTGTCTTATAAGAAACAAAAACTCTTATCCTGCGAGAGCACCTGGGTTCATTCTCCCTTTGTACACCACAATGTTGGTGTCTTATAAGAAACAAAAACTCTTATCATGTGAAAGCCCCTGGGTTCATTCTCCCTTTGTACACCACAATGTTGGTGTCTTATAAGAAACAAAAACTCTTATCCTGCGAGAGCACCTGGGTTCATTACTCTTTTGTGCACCACAATGTTGGTCGTCTTTAATTGACATATGGTGTGTTTTTTGTTTTGTTGTCTTAGATTTGTGTTATGCATCCATTGTTGCACGTATCTCTAAATTAACCATTTGGATTGTCCGTACGATTCATTTTAACGTTTATCCTGTATTTGTAGATTGCATAGATCCAACCGGCACAACTCGGCCGATTCCGCTCCTCCATTTATATATAGTACGAGAGCCGCGGATTCACCCGAGATTTGTCGATTGTTATTGATCCAAATATACCATTACCAAATACGGAAGGGATCACCAAATATGGTAGAAAAATTTCTCTAAATAAGTTAGTGTTCTATAACGTTATCTATACTGCAATGACCAAATATGGAAAGTACTGTGCCCGTCAAGGACAAATTACTAACCTATGAAAAATATCCGCACCACTCGAGTAGAAAATAGGTCTCTCTACTTTCATCTAAAATACATTAAAATTATATACAAATGTACCAGTTTATGAAGAATTCTATGTCTTATTAAAATTATATGCAAATTTATGAAGAATTCTATGTCTTATTAAAATAATATGCTAGCTTATGAAGAATTATATGTCTTATTAAAATTATATACAAGTTTATGAAGAATTCTATGTCTTATTAAAATTATATGCAAGTTTTTGAAAAAGTCTATGTCTTATTAAAATAATATACAAGTTTATGAAATAATATGTCTTATTAAAATTATAGACAAGTTTATGAAGAATTCTATGTCTTATTAAAATTATGTACAAGTTTATAAAAACAATATATGTCTTATTAAAAATATATACATGTTTATGACGAATTATATGTCTTACTAAAATTATGTACAAGTTTATGAAGAATTCTATGTCGTTACAAAGTAAACAATGAGATCAATAAAATAATGACAGACAATGAACACTTTACAATGCATAAATCACTGATCCGTTTCACTTCCGGTAATACAGAACGACGGGACAAAATGATTTAGAAGTTGTTGTTCAATATTACAATAAAGAATGTATCTACTATTTACACAAAGCACATAATAAACAGTCAGATGTTATAATAAACTGTTCTAATTAATACACAACTACCCTGTTAATATTAAAAACATAGATAAAAAAGTAAAACAAAAATAATACCACATTGTCACAAGACTTACAAATCTAATATGGGACGAAGTTCCAACTATGGTAGAAATAGCAATTTGTTTTCTATATTATACTAATGACTAAATTTTCATGCACCGGAAATGACATACCGGAAGCAATACATGTACAGCTTCATTGGGTTTCTGCAAAAAATTCGATGCAGTAAAAAATTGCTCTTGTAGGGCACGAGTATCAAAGTACTAAAAACGACATATTGTATAAATAAAATCAAGAACGGGTACAAGGATGTAGAAAAAAAATGAAGTTGCAGCTCTCGTGAGAAGTGGGACCTGTTCAAAATATCGCGAGATAGAGCGTGAAGTAGTCCTTGACAACCATAAACAAAGATGACCGACAATGTTTATAATTTTTATGATGTATAAAACTAATGACGGCTTTTCTCGTAAATAAAGCATCGCACGTGAACAACAAAATGTGCAAATAAAGTTTATTTACTACTTCCGGTTATGAACCCTGTTCGGTAGCGGATAACGACAACTGTCCGGAGTTTGGTCCCCGATATATTGTTTAAAAAAAATATTGGACTTCGTCCCAAGTTAGGTAACACCTATTATCATATTAGTCAATATATATCGACACCCCTAATACACAAATACATGAACACACATTTTACTGACGACACCCCTAATACACCAATACATGACCACACATTTTACTGACGACACCCCTAATACACATATACATGACCACACATTTTACTGACTTGGTACAGGCACTTTAATAAAACAAAAGACTGTTTGTGACAAAGACACAATATATATTTTTTCTGAAAGCCACAAAATATATATGCATAATTTACATGAAAAATTAAAAAAAAAAAATATATGTATATAAAAACATATATCCGTAGTATATCCTATACTGACATTATTCTGAAATTCGGCCGATCGACATTTGAGCTAATCGAATTAAATAGGAATGGAAGCATTTCTTGTATTTTTTCTTAATTTGAAAAACCATGTTTTTAGAAGATTTTGATATTTAACTAAACAAACTACAATGCAGCATGTGGAAACAGACACATGTCAATCTATATAAATTACAGTATATAAGATTGTAGATAAGGTTGGAAATGCTACCTTGCCCAATTGACCACTCATAACAAATTGTTCCTCTTCAAGAGCCACAAATGTACACAGTCATCAGTAAGACGAGTGTTCCGTTTGATTCGAGTACGGGAGATTGTGGGTTTTGAGACCCGATCGGATCAAGTCGAATACTAAACAATTGGTATTTGTTGCTTCTCCGCTAAGCACGTATCATTAAAAAGAAAGAGAAAAGACTGGTTGGCTTTGAATCAAGATAATGTGTTGGAATGGTGTGATATGTCTACCCGCGGACTGTTGTTTCAGTGAGCTAGCATTGTAAAAATCTAACTAAGCGTGTTGGTCTAATACAACGCGGACCTCATAATCATCTCATTGAAAATTAACTTCTTGTCGACATGATAGTGCTGAAAAATTGTTGAGTTGGCATTAAACAACAATCACACTCATTTACCAGTCATGTTTGACTATCCAATCATATTTCTATGACTAAAATATATTGTCAAATCTGATAACAGTGATGGCAATAATCTTCATTATCATTTTAGATCCTAATATTTGAATAACGTCATTGATTTCCAAGAATGCCTATTACTTAAAATATAAATATATAAAATAAATATTGATATCTTTGAATTATGTACGTTCTCTACGTTATTTGTGATATTGCTAACAGTATCCAGAACACCATCTTCGCTAGCCAAGGATTACGATCTGCTCTACTCATCTTCACCCTTGAAATCGTTAGACGGATTTTCGTAATTCCCGCGCACTGCCACCTGCTGGATTTTGACAGTTATGCCCCTTGTAATTATGTCATTTTCAGCCAATCAACACGAGGCTTTCATTTCCTTTCGTTTGAATGCCCTGAAAATTCACTCGAGATTATAATATGGCTGATATTCAAGCGAAGATTTGTGAAAATTTTAGTATAAACTCATTGACAGACAATCAGAGCAAATCTATTACGGCTATTATAGACGGAAAAGATGTCTTTGTTGGCACGTTGTAAAGCGCGTTCTGATTGGTTGCCGCTACTACCAGCTGCATTACATATAAACTGTCACTGTGTGACCTCGAAAAACCATCTAACGATGCCAAGGGTGAAGATGAGTAGAGCGGATCGTAACCCTTGGCTAGCGAAGATGCCAGAACACATCAACTCATCGTAATTGTGAATTAGAACAATATGATAGTCAATCTTCCAATGAAGCTTGTCAAGATATCTACATTCTTGTAGCTTTAAAATTGATCAAAAATGTATAATCTTATCTAACCGACATACCGTCTTACTTTTAAGAATGTATATGGTTGGGTCAGGATTATGGTGTTTAACGCCACTTTCAAAAATATTTCAGTTATATCGGCGGAGGAAACTGGAGTCACAGAGAATAGTACCGACCTGTCGCAAGTCACTGACAAACTTTATAGAAAAATGTTGTACACTTCGCAATGAGCGGATTCAAACTCACAACTGTTGTGGTGATATATGCACTGACTGCACAGGTAGTTGTAGATCCAACTACCATACGATCACGACCACGATGGTCCCTTTTGAATATATACATAGACAAAATCATGAAAAAAGTTCTAAAAAATGTTTTTGTATGAACAAGATATACATAGAGTAAAAGTTAAACCCAGAAATCAGATTGATTATAGTGGATAATTTGTATTTACCAACAAGTCACCAATATCTTTATGTCCCTATTCATAGGCTACCAAGCATGGTAATTCAATGTCATTATTACAAATATAAGGGTTACAATTGTACTGCAGTAAGAGTTTTATAATATCCATATGACCATGCTTTGAAGCTATTAATAAAGGTGTGCAATGTTCGTTATCGTAAATTTCTGGGTTAGCTCCGTGTTCTAGCAATAACTTGACAGCTTCTGTAACATATGCTTCTGTAAGATCTGCTGCTGTATCATATGCTTCTGCATCATCTACTTCTGTATCATATGCTTCTAACACTAGATGTAATGGTGTTCTACCTTCTTTGTCTTGCAAATTAGGATTAGCATTTGCTTGTAATAATAACAGGATTAATTTCCTGTATCTATGTTCTACTGCTACATGCAGATGTGATTGTCCATTTTCATTACAAATATTAGGATCACATTTATTATGTAGTAGTAACTCTACAACCTTATATTGATTTGACCGATGAGTATTCAGACGTCTAAATATATTCAGACGTGCTAATGCATTCAGCCTTTCTACTGCTAGAAGTAGAGGAGAATCATGGTCGATATATTTACTTTTGCTCCAAGTTGTGTCACAGTTGTATTCTAATATTAATTTAACAACATCCGGATGACCCTCTTGAATCGCCACCCCTAGAGATGACTCGTTGTAGACATTACAAATATTTGGATCACAATTATTTTCTAACAATAATTTAACAATTTCTTTATGATTCATTTGTGTAGCTACTAACACAGGGGGATCGTTGTTCGTGGTATTGCATTTGTATGCTAACAGCAGTTTGACTATCTTAATATGATTATGTAGAGAAGCAATACATAGAGGTAGGTGTCTTTGTGTCTTTACAAGAAAGGTTGACATCACAATTTTTCTCCAATAATAACTTAGCTATATCTGAATAATTAAAACTTGCAGCAATAATTAAAGGCGACATATTGTTTTTATTACAAAGATCAGGATCAGAATTATACTTAAGTAATAATGCAGTAGCATGTGTATGGCCATATTGTGTAGCCGAACATTAAGGACGTATTTCCGTACTTCCATTTGGATCACAGCCATATTCTAACAGTAACGTGACAATTTCCTGATAACCATACACATAAGCGGCTATTAGAGATGTATTACATAAACTATCTTCACTTATTATCTGTTTAATAACATTTCTACCAATGTTACGTTATTATAACATGTTGCCACGAAAACAGGTGATACGTAACCACTAATTAAAAGTTTTAAAAACATCGCATTATCTTCTATGTAATCTAAGACTCTACTGTCTCTGTGTAATACGGTATCTTCTATGTCATCTAAAGCTCTACTGTCTCCGTGTAATACGTTATCTTCTATTTCATCTAAGGTTCTACTGTCTCCGTGTAATACGGTATCTTCTATGTCATCTAAGGCTCTACTGTCTCGGTGTAATACGGTACATTCTATGTTATCTAAGGCTCTACTGTCTCCGTGTAATACGGTATCTTCTATGTTATCTAAGACTCTACTGTCTCCATGTAATACGGTACATTCTATGTTATCTAAGGCTCTACTGTCTCCATGTAATACGGTACATTCTATGTTACCTAAGGCTCTACTGTCTCCATGTAATACGGTACTTTCTATGTCATCTAAGGCTTTCCTTTTTCTGTGTAAAGTGGTACCTTCTATGTCATCTAAGGCCTTTTTTTCAGAGTAATACGGTATCTTCTATGTCATCTAAGGTTCTTCTTCTGTCTCCGTGTAATACAGCACCATCTATGTCATCTAAGACTCTGTTGTCTCCCCATAATACGGTATCTTCTATACCATCTAAGAGACTACTGTCTCCGTGTAATACGGTACCTTCTATGTCATCTAAGGCTCTACTGTCTGCGTGTGTAATACGGTTTCTTCTATGCCATCTAAAGTTCTACTCTCTCCGTGTAATACGATACCTTCTATGTCATTTAAGGATCTACTGTCTCCATGTAATACGGTACCTTCTATGTCATCTACGACTCTACTGTCTCCATGTAATACGGTACCTTCTATGTCATCTAAGACTCGACTGTCTCCGTGTAATAAGGAACCTTCAATGTCATCTAAGGTTCTATTTTCCCCGTGTAATACAGTATCTTCTATGTCATATAAGGCTCTTCTTCTGTCACCGTGTAATACGGTATTTTCTATGTCATCTAAGGCTCTACTGTCACCATATAATTAAGGTACTTTCTATGTCATCTAATGCTTTCCTTTTTCCGTGTAATACGGTGTCTTCTCTGTCATCTAAGGCTTTCCTTTTTCTGTGTAATATGGTACCTTTTATGTCATCTACAGCTGTATTTTCCCCGTCTGCACAACACATATTAGGATCAGTTTTATTATTCGACAACAGTTCAACAATCTCTGTATAACGTAGATAAGAAGCACTGTATAATGGAGATTGTCCTTTACAACAAATGTTAGGATCTGCTTTATTATTCAACAACAGTTGGACAATCTCTGTATAACCATGAAGAGACGCACTGTATAATGGAGATTCTCCTTTACAACATATATTAGGATCAGCTTTATTATTCAACAACAGTTCGACAATTTCTGTATGACCTTGAAGAGACGCACTGTATAATGGAGATTCTCCTTTACAACATATATTAGGATCAGCTTTATTATTCAACAACAGTTGGACAATCTCTGTATGACTTTGAAGAGACGCACTGTATAATGGAGATTCTCCTTTACAACATATATTAGGATCAGCTTTATTATTCAACAACAGTTCGACAATCTCTGTATAACCGTCGTCAGAAGCACTGTATAATGGAGATGCTCCTCCACAACATCTATTAGGATCAGCTTTATTATTCAACAACAGTTGGACAATCTCTGTTTCACCTTGAAAAGACGCACTGTACAATGGAGATTCTCCTTCACAACAAATGTTAGGATCAGCTTTATTATTCAACAACAGTTCAACAATCTCTGTAAAACCTTTACGAGAAGCACGGTATAATGGAGATTGTCCTTTACAACAAATGTTAGGATCAGCTTTATTATTCAACAACAGTTGGGCAATCTCTGTATAACCATGAAGAGACGCACTGTATAATGGAGATTCTCCTTTACAACATATATTAGGATCAGCTTTATTATTCAACAACAGTTGG
>MJUT01041092.1:816205-840623 GCA_002080005.1 Gigantidas platifrons | reverse complement strand
CCCCCCCCCCCCCACTGGTAACCTTCTGTCGATAGGGAAGAATTGAACTGTGTGTGAGTGACCTCACTGAGTGATACCCCTCGCTTGCAGTTTAGTAGGCGTTGCGCTTACAAGGTACATCCCCCTTTTCGTGAAAGTTTAAGCAAAATTATCTCCCCTTTTAAATTTTGGACAGCAACCATATTCCTTCATGCACATCTGCAGGTAGTGTACTACAAGTGTGTAAAGTTTCATAAAAATCCAATAAGCCGTTTAGGAGGAGTTGTGCTTACAAGGTACATGGACGGACGGACGGATGGAGGACCGGGTGATTCCTACATACCCCCAAACTTTGTTTGCGGGGTATTATCAATTCTAGTAGATCAAGAGATTAAAAGTATGTTAAAAAAAATGCATTACAAGAAATCAATCAGGACAAATAATTTTTTCTCAGTCATCTGTCCTTAGTCGAGAAAAACTGAGGGGGACCAAAGACCAGTGATTAATTTGAAAAAACTAAACATTCATCTGAGATGGGTCTAGGACAATAGCCCCCCGGACAATTTCCTCCTGGACAATATCCCCCCCCCCCGGTCAATTGCCCCCCATCCTCCAATTTTTTATTTCATTTTTTAATTTAAAAAAAAAAATTATTTGAAAACATTTTTTTTTAATGAGAAATAAATATGCATATACTCAGATTAAATTATTCAAATTACTTTTAAGTTGGATTTTTTTTCTTTGTATATTAATCATCAAAAGCTTTTTAGATATTTTATTTTTAGATAGAGTTTAATGATTTTCCAATTATGTTTAATTACCTCACAAAATTGGTCTTCAAAGAAAAATTATAAAAAGGAATTTGATTAAACAATGATAAAAGCTAAGTACAAAGGTTATTAATTTTGTTTGTTGTAATATAAAATTTGTGAGGATAAAGATAATAAATATACATTGTAAATAAAAAATTCTTCTCTTTTTTATTCATCAAAATCAATTTAGTGTACAGTAATTACCACTCTACCTAGAGAATCTATATCTAATATAATGATAAAACAGAAAATCATCACAAATACACCCAATCAACAGATTCTATGGAGTATGGTGTATCTGAATACAATACCAATAAGAAACTTATCACATAGAATTAAAAACAGAAACAGGGAAAATAGACAAACAGTCGAACCAAAGAGCGTAAAACAACATAAAGACACCAAAATAAAACTGGAAAAACTTTGTGGGGGGTAATTGTCCTAGGGAGGCTATTGTCCTAGGGGGCAATTGTCCGGGGGACTATTGTCCAGCTCCCATCTGAGATACCAACATTTCAAAATGGAGGGAATTCATTCAGTCAGCGACAAAATGAAGAAGGGTGATCAAAATAGATTTGACAGATTTTACCCTCGGAATACACGGAAGTTCATCAAAATACCTTCAATTCAGATGGAAAGGGAACATTTATCAGTTCAATTGTCTCCCCTTTGTAATTTCAGTTGCACCTCTGGTGTTCACAAAAATGTTGAAAGTACCAATCAGTTTTTAAGGAGAATTGGGATACGTCTAGTTATTTACCTAGACAACATATTGATAATGAACCAATCAAAAGTAAACTGTCTATCAGATGCCCAGAAAACTATGACCCTTCTTCAAAGCCTAGGATTTGGGATGAACATGGACAAATCAGTTCTAGACCCTACTCAAGAAATAGTATTTATGGGATATGCAATCAATTCGATAACAATGTACCTCTCTACCAAAAAAGAAAATAATAAACATTCAGACGTTATGCACAGATGTTCGAGTTTCAACATCAGTTACTGTAAGGAAATTGTCATAATTGATAAGAACTTTAACAGCTTCGATACAAGCAGTATTGCCAGCCTCACTCCATTATCGATTTCTACAAATGGCAAACAATCAATGACTTTATCAGACAACAAATTACAATGCCGTTCTGTCTCTAAAGAAAGAGGCTATGAACGAATTATACTGATGGATCCATCATTTAGAAAGATGGAATGGGAAAACTTTCAATCGGATGCCAGCAGACGTGGCTGGGGGCGTACACGAAGAAATTCGAATCGGGGGCCCTTGGTTACAACTAGAGAAACAACTTCACATAAATGCTGCAGAAATTCTTGCAGTAACTCATGCTGTAAAATCGTTCTTAAAAAACTAGACAAATTTAATTGTTTTAGTTCAGACAGACAGCAAAACATACATCAACAGAATGGGGGGGGGGGTGTCACACAATCAGCGCGCTGCAACAAATTAGCATTAGATCTCTGGGACTGGTGTCTGCAGAACCGCATAATGCTCAAAGCAGACTTCATTCCAGGGAAAGAAAATATAATAGCAGATTGGGAATCCAGACACCATCAGGACTCGAGCAGTTGGAAAATGTCCAAAACAATGTATTGCGATATGGACCTATTTGCAGATCGAACAAATCACCAACTCTCAAATTACATCAGCTGGTTACCAGATCCAGGGACAAAGGCATTCAATGCTCTTTAACACCCTTGGTCAAAGATAAAGGCTTATACATTTCCTTCATTTTGCCTGATTTCTCAGTGTCTGAGGAAAATCAGAATGGAGAAAGTCACAGTAGTACTAATAACGCCTGCATGGACAGCACAACCATGGTACTCGACTCTATTCGAGATGTTAATTCAGGACCCAATTCTCCTTCCAATAATATCCAAAAGTCTGAAATCCTCAGTGGGGAGGAACCATCCCCTAATTCAGAACAACTCGTTACAGTTAATAGGTTGGCTTATCTCAGGAGATCTTTCAGCACAATGGATTTATCATAAAATGTTAAGAAACTTCCCATTAGCTCTTGGAGACAAGGAACTAACAAAGCTTACAATTCAGCCTGGAACAAGTGGATTGGCTGGTGTCTGGAAAAGGAAATTGATTCCTTTCCAGCTCCTTTAACTGCAGTTCTTGAGTTTTTAGGCTGTTTGTATATACATGTACAAGGTTTTCATAATAGAACAGTTAACGTACACAGGTCAGCCTTGTCTTCTGTTTTGTCCCGTATTGATGGTAGTCCTGTAGGTCAAACTGTATTGATTAAGCGTCTCGTGAGAGGAATGTTACGACATAATCCTCCTTTACCAAGATACAAGGAAATTTGGGACATATATCTTGTTTTAAAATATTTGATATATCTTCCAGAAAATCCAGAATTAGATCTGAAAACCATCTTAAGAAAATTAAGCATATTATTAGCCATTACAGCACCAAAACGTTCTTCAGAAATTGTAAGATTTGACACTCGTTTTATGCAATTTAGAAATGATGGGATTATATTTCAGTTACCAGGTTTTTAAAAAAACTCAATCAGATTGTTCCCCAAAGGAAGTGTTTTATGCAAAATTTACTGAAATTCAGAAACTTTGCATTGTTAGGTTTTGAGAGAGCTATCTTCACATCACATCAAAATTCAGAAGTTCAGATAAAACCAAACCAGATCCTTTACTTCGGACTTTAGTAAAGCCTCATAGAGGACTTTCTGTTAATACTGTTGCCTCTTGGATAAAACGGGTACTTCAGTTGGCAGGGATTGACATCAATACGTTTCAAGCTCATTCAACAAGGAGTGCTTCTACTAGCAAGGCAACAAACCTGGGTGTCTCAATTTCAGAAGTTTTAAGCATGGCAGACTGGTTCAATGTTAGTACTTTTAAACGTTTTTTTTTATTACAGACCTTCTTGTAGTCTGTCAAAGCAATTTGATACTACAGTTTTATCAATGTGTAAGAACGATTTTATACTAGGACTTTGAACAAGCAATGTTATATCTTATGAGTTTCCAAATATATAATTTAAGATTTTGTGAGGATGCAAAGCGTCCGAAATGAAATATAGATTATATGATGAAAACGAATAAGATATATCCCCGTGGAACCAGTAATGACGCACCTAAGCAGATAATCGTTTGTTACCGTTTGACGATAGATTGTTGTTTTAAAATTTCTGTATAAAAATAAAGAATTTATTCTTTTCTATCGATTTAATTTGCAATATGATTAATAATTATTTTGTTTTCATGCTATTTTCAACATTTTCTTGATACACATGTAATGTGTTTACATTTTGTTCAGGGTCCGGAAATGACGCACTCCTATTCCATCAATATATTACCACTACAGCTTACCTTGCTAATAAAAAAAATGCTTCCATTTGAAACCACTGTCTGACGAATGTCCAAAGTTGCAAAATCCAAACAAAAACATCCAAATTAGCAACTTAAATATTAAAATCCAACAGCACTGTTCATAATGAACGTCCATTTTTTTTGGTAAGTTACAGTATTGTGAAATATATTAATTCTATATTTTAGACATGTTTAACATGATATATTTTAATACTGATCAGTAAAAAATGTCATAACTGTATTAAAATAATTTTCAGTTTTATTCATTAGTTCTTAATTGCTCCAAAGAAAAGATTTATTTATAAAACAGTTCTTAATTCCTGTTTGCCATATTTCATTATATTCATTGAAAATCATATAAGCGATTGTCACACTTTGAAAGTGAATATTTTTTAGTACGGAATGCTCACCACATGACAGTCCAGTGACCTAATATGCCCAACCAGCCTGTCAGCAGACAGAAACTTTTGACAACATTGTGAAGGATTTTAGGCCAATCGTAGGTCTATTTTAGTAAACGATCTTTTGGACGTAAGAAAAAATGGGGTTTTTATATGTAAAACAAAACTAGATGATTTCTAACCTTGTTTATGGGTGATTTCCACATGTTGTGGGATACAACAGCGAACACTGCCGTCAACGTTAAGAAACCTCAAACCTCTGAGGTCATAGGTTTTGCGGTTCATAAATAAAACCTGAATGCATCTCGGTGCGTCATTTCTGGTCCGCGTCAAAATAGGTACCAGCACGATATCATTGCAAATTTCCCACCACTTTCCCATTTGCAATTTAGTCTGTATATTTGTTTTAAATGTTATGTACTTTAGAGATATTGTATTTATTTACACAATACTTCAGTAAAACATATTTCAGAGGAAGGTGTGTTACTGAAGCCCAGATTGCTATGGACAGGAGTATATCTAGTGGGATAACGGGTACCGTTTACTAGGATGCATTATGACTTTTATACCTACAGGTGTATAGTAGATCAGGATAGTTTCATGCCAAGACAATTCATGTTAAAAGAGGTTTTAATTGTGGGAACAATTTAGTGCTTTTATGTGACAACAATATGACAGGATTGTTAAATCCTGGACATGCTACTGATTTTGTTTATAGTGGGAGATCATGATGTTTTGTAATAGAACACTTTGAGATATTATTATTGTAAATGTACCAATACAAATTAATTTGAATGTGTTTTAATTTATTTTGCTTGCTCATTGAACGCTCATCTACATGTGTGTCCCGGGTATTTAAACCTAAAATAGACGAGTCTATGTTTACACAGGGGTGTATAGACTTTTAAAAGATGTTTTTCATTGATATCTAGGGCTAAGAAAGGCATTTGCAATGCTATATCTTATTCGTGTTCATCATATAATCTATTTTTCATTTCGGACGCTTTGCATCCTCATAAACTCTTCAATTTTCCTTCACAACATATATTAGTATCAGCTTTTTTATTCAACAACAGTTTGACAATCTCTGTATAACCGTCATCAGAAGCGATGTATAATGGAAATATTCCTTCACAAAATATATTAGGA
Organism: Gigantidas platifrons; assembly: GCA_002080005.1. Taxonomy (NCBI): domain Eukaryota; kingdom Metazoa; phylum Mollusca; class Bivalvia; order Mytilida; family Modiolidae; genus Gigantidas; species Gigantidas platifrons. The sequence goes on along the minus strand of MJUT01041092.1, from coordinate 834,929 downwards.
TCAGCTTTATTATTCAACAACAGTTTGACAATCTCTGTATGACATTGAAGGGAAGCGGTGTATAATGGAGATGTTCCTTCATTATATATATTAGGATCCACTTTATTATTCAACAGCAGTTCGACAACCTCTGTATGACCTTGAAGGGAACCGATGTTTAATGGAGGTTTTCCTTCATCACATATATGAGGATCAGCTTTATTATTTAACAGCAGTTCCACAAATTCTGTATAACCTTGAAGAGAAGCGATGTATAATGGAGATGTTCCTTCATCACATATATTAGGATCAACTATATTATTCAACAGCAGTTCGACAATCTCTGTATAACCTTGGACATAAGCTATCTATAATGGAGATTTTCCTTCATCACATATATTAAGATCAGCTCTATTATTCACTAGCAGTTCGACAATCTCTGTATGACAATGAAGGGAAGCGTTGTAAAAAGGAGACTTTCCTTCATAACATATATTAGAATCAGCTTTATTATTTAACAACAGTTCGACAATCTCTGTATAACCTTGAAGAGAAGCACTGTATAATGGAGATTCTCCTTCAGAACAAATGTTAGGATCAGCTTTATTATTTAATAACAGTTCGACAATCTCTGTATGACCACGAAGGGAAGCGGTGTATAATGGAGACTTTCCTTCACAACATTTATTAGGATCGGCTTTATTATTTAACAACAGTTTGACAATCTCTGTATAACGTTGAAGAGAAGCGCTGTATAATGGAGATTCTCCTTCACAACAAATGTTAGGATCAGCTTTATTATTTAATAACAGTTCGACAATCTCTGTATGACCACGAAGGGAAGCGATGTATAATGGAGACTTTCCTTCACAACATTTATTAGGATCGGCATTATTATTTAACAACAGTTTGACAATCTCTGTATAACGTTGAAGAGAAGCGCTGTATAATGGAGATTCTCCTTCACAACAAATGTTAGGATCAGCTTTATTATTCAACAACAGTTTGACAATCTCTGTATAACCGTATTCAGAAGCACTGTATAATGAAGATACTCCTTCACAACATATATTAGTATCAGCTTTATTATTCAACAGCAGTTTGACAATCTCTGTATGACGTAGAAGAGAAGCACTGTATAATGGAGACTCTCCTTCACAACATATATTAGGATCAGCTTCATTATCCAACAACAGTTTGACAATCTCCATATAACCGTATTCCGAAGCACTGTATAATGGAGATTCTGCTTCCCAACATATATTAGGATCAGCTTTATTATTCAACAACAGTTCGACAATCTCTGTATGACCATGAAAAGAAACTCTGTATAATGGAGATTCTCCTTCACAACATATATTAGGATCAGTTTTATTATTCAACAACAGATTGACAATCTCTGTATGACCGTGAACAGAAGCATTGTATAATGGAGACTTTCCTTCACAACATATATTAGGATCGGCCTTATTATTTAACAACAGTTCAACAATCTCTATATAACCGTCGTAAGAAGCACTGTATAATGGAGATTCTCCTTTATAACATATATTAGGGTTATATTTGCTGTTTAATAATAATCTCACACATTCTATGCTACCTCCATACACACAAAAAACGAGAGTTTTTCCTGTCTCATCAGGTGTGTGTAAGTCATATTTCAGATCTATCAACACCTTCAACACATCATCATAACCCTGGTTGGCTATAGTCAACAGTGGGTATATGTCGCCTTGTGCTGACGACAAAAAAACCTCGCGAACCTCTTTATTATTATTCAATAACGCAATTATCTTGATACGATATGATTCATATTGCATTTGCTTGTTCGAAAATACAACATCCATATTGCCGTTAGCGAAATGATAACACAAACGTTCAAAATATAAATCGTGTTTATCATCTGGAACGATTATTAGGCATTCGTCACGTTCACTTTGAACTGTGTCAAGGTAAAATCGATCACGTAAAACATCGCTGTGACAAAGATCAATAAGTAGCTCAAACATGTGTTCACCGAAAAATGACATCAGAATATCAAAGAGTTTGTCATGAATGATACTGTAACATGAACCAGTTTTCTTTGCATAAGACTTTGTTAGATAGTCCAACTGTTCTTTTACTATCTTTGGTGAGAATGTATACGGCATTCTAAATTCTCTAGACAGTTCATCTAACGTGATCTGTAAGGAGGATTTTCTTGACAACATGTCATCTTCAATTTCATTGTTATAAATAACAAACAGACCTAGTGTGGCAAAAGTTGTTTGATTTTGCTCCTCCATTAAACATTTCAAATCTTCTTTAATGACTGACACAGGACTAGTAAAAAACTTCTTTATATCACCCGTCTTATGCCTTCCATAAAGTTGGCATAACAATGGAAAGAAATCATATTCCTTAAATGCTTCCATATCTTGTATAATCTTGGTTTCATTTTCAGTCAGATGGGACATTGCAATTCCACGCCTTTCGCCTACTGTCAAGACATTATCGGACGATAAGAAATCACATATTGTGTTTGTAAGTAACTTTACATTCCTAAATTGATAGAAAATATATGACCTACAAGATAACAAAATTTTAACATGTTTACCATCAATACTTTTCTGTATACAGTCAGATAAGACATTCCAATCGTGTATAGTTTGTGCATCTATAGAATATTTACCACACATATCATCAAACACAAACACTTGTTTACGTTCTGGGTTACAATAATCTCTAATATCTGAAGGATATATAGCTGGTACCACATCATACAATTGTTCTTTGTTCAGTCTTAGGGCAACATGGTGAATAGCTGTAGTCTTCCCGCAGCCTGGAGGACCAATGACTGTAACAATATCTTCCTCAGCAATCATTTTAATTAAACACTTTATTGCTACTGTCTCAAAAACAATGGCGTCTAATTCTTCCCATTCCTTGATCATTTTACAGTTCACATCTGAAACAGAATAATATATATTACAACATATGTTCAAAACAATATGACATTCTTTTGCCTGATGATTAATGAAGTAGATCCATGTATTATAAGAATACCATGCTACTTTATTACAGTGCCTGATCTAAGCCAGTAAAGTGGCCGGTCATGTATATGTGTGTGCTAAGGGTATCAAATTTACCCCTTTCTGCGTTTTTTTATTGGATTTTAGAACAGATCCAACAGTGTGGTTATTTTTTGTTTTTTATTTTGTTAAGCACAGGTCAATATTTTTGCAATCACGATTCAAGATTGTTATTACTTGTTCGTTTCATATTTAAGTCAGTTGTTTGATGATACAAAGTTAACTATTTGGTAGGTAGCTATACCTGGAGATAACAATGACGTATCAATGATATCTGGTAAACTTTATAATGATAGAAATGTCGGTCTGAGATTAGGACAAACATCAACCTCATTGGTGAAATCAAAATAGTGAATAACAACAGAGTGCATAGTTGTGGACACAGGAATACCTAGTGAAAAATACCGAACGACCGGAAGTCACTTCCAAACTAAAGACCATTAAAAAAAAACCGACAGTATAGTCGAATATAGGCAGCAATCTTTCTGTTTTCATTGGTAATATGAATTTCATTTTAAATCATTTAAATCAATGATAGAAGTCCCATTAGAAAAGAACAAACTAAGTACGAGCTGTAAAAAGAACCATAGTTACATCTTAGTTTTACCTTTCAGACCCTTTGGTATTGGGTCATTTATTATTTCAATGTTTCGAAGTTCTGTTAAAATGTCTTTGTCACTGTTGCTAAAACTCTTTTCTTTAATATCATCACACTGTCGTTGATACTGATTACCACCCAGACGTAAAATCGCCTTAAAAAGAAAGGAATTGTCATTATAAAATGACACATATATTGTCTTGTTATTATCTAACGACAATGATCGACAGATAACGGAGATAAAGTATTGTTGATTGTTATTCAGAACTGAGGTATTGCTGATGGTTAATGGAGATGATATATTGTTGACGATTAACAAGAACTGAGGTAGTGATGATGGTTAACAGAGATGATGCATTATTGATGGTTAACGGAGCTGATGTATTGTTGATGGTTAACGGAGATGATGTATTGTTGATTGTTAATAAGAGCTGAGGTATTGATGATGGAGAAGAAAGATGATGTATTATTGATGGTTAGCCAGAACTGATGTTTTGATGACAGTTAACGGATATGATGTGTTGTTGATGGTTAATAGAGATTGTGTATTGTTGACGGTTAATAAGAACTGAGGTATTGCTGACTGTCAACAAGAATTGAGGTATGGATGATGGATAAAAAAGAGGAGGTATTATTGATGGTTAACCAGAACTGATGTTTTGATGACGGTTAACGGAGATGATGCATTATTCATGGTTAACCAGAACTGTGGTATTGATGACAGTTAACGGACATGATGTTTTGTTGATGGTTAACGGAGATGATGTACTGTTAACGATTTACAAGAACTGAGGTATTGTTGATGGTTAACGAGAACTGAGGTATTGATGACTGTTAACACAAATGATGCACTATAGACGTTTTCCAGAACTGAAGTATTGATGACGGATAACGGAGCTCGTGTATTGTTGAGGGTTATCAATAACTGAGGTATTGATGACGGTTAACGGAGATGATGCACTATTGATGGTTAACCAGAACTGCGGTATTGTTGACGGTTAATGGAGATAATATATTGTTGATGGTTAACGGAGATGATATATTGTTGACGGTTAACAAGAACTGAGATATTAATGACGGTTAACATAGATGATGGATTGTTGATTGCTAATCAGATCTGAGGTATTGTTGATGGTTAACAGAGATGATGCATTGATGACTTTGTTAGCGGAGAGAATGTATTGTTGATGGATAACAGCGATGATGTATTGTTGATGGTTAATAAGAACTGCGGTATTGATGACGGCTAACGGAGGTCAGGTATTGTTGATGGTTTTCTGAGATGATTGTTGATGGTTACCGAGAACTGATGTATTGTTGATGGTTAACGGATATTATGTATTGTTGATTATTAACCAGAACTGAGGTATTATTGATGGTTAACCAGAACTGCGGTATTGATGACGGTTAACAGAGATGATGTATTGTTGATTGCTAAGCAGAACTGAGGTATTGTTGATGGTTAACAGAGATGATGTATTGTTAATGGTGAATAAGAACTGAGATACTGATGATGGTTAACAGAGATGATGTATTGTTGATTGCTAAGCAGAACTGAGGTATTGTTGATGGTTAACAGAGATGATGTATTGTTAATGGTGAATAAGAACTGAGATACTGAAGATGGTTAACAGAGATGATGTATTGTTGATTGCTAACCAGAACTGAGGTATTGTTGATGGTTAACGGCGATGATGTATTGTTAACGGTCAACAAGAACTGAGGTATTGATGATGGATAATAAAGATGATGTATTATTGATGGTTAGCCAGAACTGATATTTTGATGACGGTTAACGGAGATGCTCCATTATTGATGGTTATCCAGAACTGAAGTATTGATGACATTTAACGGATATGAGGTATTGATGACGGTTAACGGAGGTGATGTATTGTTGACCGTTAACAGAGATGATGCATGGTTGATGGTTCACAAGAACTGAGGTAATGTTGATGGTTAACTGAGATGATGTATTGTGGATGGTTATCTAGAACTGAGGTATTGATGACAGTTAACGGATATGATGTATTGTTGATAGCAAACAGAGATGATACATCGCTGAGGGTTAACCAGAACTGAGATATTGCTGACGGTTAAGGCAGATGATGAATTGGTGTAGGCTATCAAGAACTGAGGTATTGTTCACGGTTAACAGAGATGAAGTATTGTTGAATTGTTGATGGTTAACGAGAACTGAGGTATTGCTGACGGTTAAGGGAGATGCTATATTATTGATGGTTAAAAATAACTGAGGTATTGATGAAGGATAACCAGATAGAATATATTGTTGACGGCTAACGGAGATGATGTATTATTGATGGTTTTTCAGAACTGAGGTATTGTTGATGGTTAACAGAGATGATGCATTGTTGATAGTTAACAAGAATTGAGGTATTGTTGATGGTTAACAATAACTGAGGTATTGTTGATGGTTAACAAGAACTGGGGTATTGTTGATGGTTAACAGAGATGATGTATTATTGATGGTTAACCAGAACTGTGATATTGTTGATGGTTAAGAGATAATGTATTATTGATGGTTATTCAGAACTGAGGTATTGATGACGGTTAACAGAGATGATGTATTATTGATGGTTATTCAGGACTGAGGTATTAATGACGGTTAACAGAGATGAGCTATTGTTGATAGTTAACTAATATTGAGGTATTGTTGATGCTCAACGGAGATGATATATTGGTGATGGTTAACAAGAACTGAGGTATTGTTGATGGTTAACAGAGATTATGTATTTTTGATGATTAACGAGAACTGAGGTATTGATGACGGCTAACGCAGGTCAGGTATTGTTGATGGTTAACCAGAACAGAGGTATTGTTGATTGTTTGACGGAGATGATGTACTGTAAACCAACTTATTTTCGCGGCTATTATGTTTCGCGTTTTTCTACTTCAAGACAGTTTCGCGGAGATTTAAATTCGCGATAACCAAATGTTCTTGTTTCTTACACACTTTACACAGACTTGTTCGCGAATATAAACTTTCGCGATTCTGTACTCTACCGCGAAAGTCGCAAAGGTTACCAGCACGCGAACAAAAGTTGGTTTACGGTATTTTTGATGGTTAACAAGTGTATTGTTGAAGGTTAACGAGAACTGAGGTATTGCTGATGGTTAACGGAGAGGATGTATTGTTGATGGAAAACAGCGAAGATGTATTGTTGATGGTTAACCAGCACTGAGTTAATATTGATGTATTTGTTGAAGGTTAACGGAGATGATGTATTTTTGATGGTTAACAAGAACTGTGGTGTTGATGATGGTTAACGGAGATGATGCATTGTTGATTGTTAGCGAGAACTGATGTATTGATGACGGCTAACGGAGGTCAGGTATTGTTGATGGTTAACTGAGATGATGCATTGTTGATGGTTAACTGAGATGATGTATTGTTGATGGTTAACAAGAACTGATGTATTTTTGACGGTTAACGGATATGATGCCTTGTTGATGGTGAACCAGAACTGAGGTATTGTTGAAGATTATTAAGAACTGAGGTATTATTGACGGTTAACGGATCTGATGTATTGTTGAGAATTAAAGGAGATGATGTATTATCCCCGGTTTGAAAATTATAACAATTTTTAACACTCTTTAGTAGCCTGTACACCCTTCGGCTGCGCCTCAGGATGTACTTAGCTACTTCAGGGTGTTAAAATCTCCATATTTACGGATAGGAACGTAAATAACTTATATTGTTGATGGTTAAAAAGAACTGAGGAAATTATGACGGTTAACGGAGATGATGCATTCTTGAGAGTTAACGGAGATGACGTATTGTTGATGGTTAACGGAGATGACGTATTGTTGGTGGTTACCAAGAACTGAGGTATTGTTAATGGTTAGCAAGAATTGAGGTATTGTTGATGGTTAGCAAGAACTGAGGTATTGTTGATGGTTAACAAGAACTGAGGTATTGTTGATGGTTAACATGAACTGATGTATTGTTGATGGTTAACAAGAACTGAGGTATTGATGACAGTTAACAAGAACTGAAGGTTGACGCATATGATGTATTGAAGACGTTGACGGAGATATTGCATTGTTGATAGTAAATAGAGAAGATGCACTGTTTAAAGTTTAGTAAATATTGTTGATGTTTACTACAACCCACCATCAACCAAATCATGATTGAAACCCCAAGCTCTGGAATATCGTATTAACAGAGAAATATATACTCCAAATGCAGGTTCGTCTGGAATGCTGCTACATAAAAATGTAACGTTCACAATAGGTAATTTTAAATCGCCATGGTCTTAACAAGTTAGCGTGAAAATTTAAATAAAAGTAAATAAAAATATTTGTGCTAATGAATGTTAAAAATAGTATACCGTAAGGTAGAATTTGGTGAATGAAGTTGCCTGTAGCACCAAATAATGGGGATCGCCATTTTTCAAAACTCTTCAATGTGGAGGAGACAAAAGGCATAATCCATTCTCGGATTATACCTACCCGTGACATCATACAATCGGTATCGTATATCATATGAGCATTGATCAGTTGCAATTTTATCATTAAAAATTATGTAAATCGTAAAATAACGTCGTATATTTATCTTTTGATATTTACAAAATCATTATGACTTGATGTTAAGCATTTTATTGCACTAACGTAAAGGGAAAGTGTGAGAAGAATATATTTGTGTTGTGTAATTACCGATCAGAAGGGGAACAGGACTACCCTTGTCAACACATCGATCAGTGACCTCGAAAAACACGGGAAAGTATGACAGCATTGGGGGCAAAAAAGAAAAAAAACATGTGTAAGTATATAATGATTTTAAACTGATAGTTATTTAACCTACGGCCAATCACGTAAAACATGAAATTATACGTAGAACCCCCCCCCCCCTTTTCCCGATACAAATAAACTCCTTTATTTTATGAAAATGTAACATGGGACGGCAATATTAAGAGCATAATTAGAACGATATAAATTATAAACATTGTATTGCAGTTGATCTGATATTAAGACACCATACAACATGCATGGAGAACATCTAGAAGTGGTCCATGATACCAAATATTTAGGGCTTACCATCAAGGATGATCTAAACTGGAACTCGCATATTAACAACATAGTTGCAGGATCAAACCAGGTTCAGGGAATGCTATCTCGAAACATCAAGAAGGCACCACAGCAAACTAAAATCACTGCTGTCAACACCCTTATTAGACCAAAGGTGGAATATGGAGCAGCAATCTGGGATCCTTTCACAAATGAAAATATTGACAAATTGGAAAGAGTACAGAGAAGAGCTGCCAAATATGTATGCAACAACTACAGCTACGAGGCAAGTGTCACCGCCATGATGAACCAACTAAACTGGATTCCATTACAACAGAGACGCCAGAACATCAGACTCTGTTGGATGTACAAGATCACCTATGGATTGGTAGCTGTACCATTAGAAAACTACTTGGCTCTAGCCACAAGACAATCAAGGCACTACAACTCGATGGCGTATAATATCTTCAGCCCGAGGCATGATTACTACAAACACTCATTATTTCCAAGTACAGTAATCGAGTGGAACAGACTACCGAACACGACAGTGAAAGCCTCAACTGTTGAGGCTTTCAAGGCAGCCATTTTGCCTAGGCGCCCAGATGTTTTTATCCTGCACCACTTGTACAGATAGCACCAGTCCTCCTTTTTTCTTACTTGCACCTACATTTAAAAAAAAAAATGTACATAGACATACGAAGCGCCTACGCACACGCCAAAGTATTGAGTACTCAGTAAATGAGTTTATTTACTATCTCAAAGAAGAAGAAGAAGACATAACCAAACGGGCACGATGTTGGGAAGAGTCAAATACATGTTATTTATTCAACTAATATTATACGTCCCAGTGACGTATTCCAAATATTCATATTTCAAATTGGGTATGTTATTATGTTAATAAAGGAGTTTTTTGTTTGATAATTAGTTATTTACTAATACAAAGTTACAATGTATTGAATTATAACAATTGTTCAACTGACTAGCGTTTTCCTTTAAATCATCTCGTTATACTAGGGAATCACCTGTATGAAGTTGACATGATATGAAATGAAGAACAAGTCACCTGTGTTATATCATTCCAGTAACCATTCTAAGATTCCCTGTTTTATATCATTCCATCAACAATTCTAAGATTACTTTTGTTATATCATTCCACTCACAATTCTAAGATTAACTGTGTTATATCATTCCACTCACAATCCGGAGATCACCTGTATTATATCATTGCACTCACAATTCTAAGATTACCTGTGTTATACCATTCCACTACAATTCTAAGATTACCTGTGTTATACCATTCCACTCACAATTCTAAGATTAACTGTGCTATATCATTCCAGTAACCATTCTAAGATTACCTGTGCTATACCATTCCACTCACAATTTTAAGATCATCTGCATTATATCATTCCACTCACAATGGATTGCACCCGCACCTATTGACGCGCGGTGGGGCTCGTGGACTATCAGTTATTCGTTCGGAACGCTTGCGGAAATGCTCGGACGTCTTCCTAACTTATCAGGTTTCAAGATGGCTAATCGTCGTACTTTCCTATAGCACTTTTCACAAAAATTCGTAACTTTAATCCTACCTTTTCACTTAAAATTATCCTACGACAATTCCTAAGTCCTTTACATAAATATTATCTTACGACAAATTTTAATCTTACGACTTAAATTACACTTACGATAAAAATTATTCCTTAGATATAACATTATGTGATAAAGTTTGTCAGTGATTTTTTTCGAGTACTCCAGTTTTCTCCACCAATAAAAGTGGCCGATACATTGTTGAAAGGAGCGTTAAACACCATAAACCATCTTCCATGGCAACCGAGTTTCATTTCCCGATAGTACAACACACACATTTTTTTTTTAAATAAAATTATTCTATAAAATATTCCCGGCACTAATTTATAAGCAGATTTTTATGCTATGATGTGTTTGTATGTTTATATTGAATTTTTATCTTATATATGAATCGGTCACAAAATATGAACGGGTATGCTTTTCGTATCTATATAGGGGAACATTTCTAATGCATGTAAATTAAAATGATCTATAATAATTATCATTACTTGGAGTTGTGCTTCATCATCCACGCGTGGTTACTTTTGGTAGAAGTATTTTTAAGGGAGTGCATCTGGAGTGTGTAAAATAGCCCTATTCATATAATTCATTTTATAGGTTATTTGTCACCAAAATATCCCCCTCCCCCCTTTTTCCAATTAATCCCATCCCACATAAAACTATATTAAGCGCTTGTTCTTTTTTTACTGATGAAAATATAGCCCGATTTTTCTGAGATAACCCAAATTAAAATGTGTTTATCATCTATCAACCATGAAGACGAATAAATATCCCTGTTATATATATTAATATTAATATGCAGTCCGACAAAATTTAAGCACCACCTCACTTGTTTCAATACTATCTTTTCTAATAATGAATTTATTTCAAATCGGTTTGCTGTTTTCGTTACCTGTACACACATACTTACTTACCTGTGAAACAGGTTATTGATCGATTTTTATTTATGTGTATATGACAGGGAGTGTAAAGTGCCACGTGTACTTTTCAACATTTGTGTTTGCGAACGAAAGCTGATTTTTTTTGTGTAGAGTTTTAAGTTTCATTTTCTATTGGTTTGGTATGGTGCGGCGAAAAATAACCATACCAGAAAGATGGCAAGCTGTTGCCATCCATAACGGTGGTTTTAGCCATAGAAGGGTGGTAGACTACTTCAGGGCTAACCAGTCCATCATTGTACGACTGATGCAGCGTTTTCGTCAAACGGGGAATGTTACTGTCCGTCCACGTGCAGGTAGACCTCACAAAAGGACGCCGAGAGAGGACCAGCTCATATACAGACGGGCGCGGCAACGGCCGTTCAGTAGAGCTGGTGAACTTCGCGGTAATTTAGCGTTTGGAGGCCACATTAGCACACGCACTGTAATCAGACGACTCCACCATCAGGAAATGCGGGTGAGACGACCCATAAAACGTCCACAGTTGACATTACGTCATCGCCATGCTCGATTTGACTGGTCACGTGATCATTTGGGGTGGACTATTCGCACATGGAGACGGGTCCACTGGTCTGATGAAAGTCGCTTTTTGCTACGCCCTACTGACGGTCGTGGAAGGGTTTGGCGCCAACGAAACACTTCATTTCAGGACAACCACATTTTGGGCAGAACTGCTTTTGGGGGTGGGAGTGTAACTGTCTGGGGTTGTTTTTCCTTTGACTGTAAGTTGGATTTGTACGTTCTTGATGGTAATCTGACAGGCCAAATATACCGTGACAATGTGCTCGCTCCACGCGTAGTCCCCCATTTCGACAATCGTGCGTTGGCTGACAACGCTAGGCCACATACAGCCCGAATTGTACAACATTTTTTACAGCAAGAGGCTGTTCAGACAATTCCATGGCCTGCGATGTCGCCAGACATTAACCCTATGGAGCATGTATGGGACTTTATTGGCCGAAAAATTAACCAACGCAATCCAAAATGTCAAAATATTGACGAATTAAGAACTGCTATCTTACAGGAGTGGCAACCGTTACCCCAAGAACGGATTAGGCGTCTTGTACGAAGCATGACGAGGCGTGTTACAGAACTTCACAATAAACGCGGTCGATATACTCGAGTTATTGATTTATATGCCTTACACATATGCACAATAGATGCATTTAAAAGTTCTTAAAATCTGAAGACTCTGCATTTTAATGCAATGTTAAAAACTTCCATCAAAGACAAACTGGTTTTAAGTTTTTCCAGCGCCAGTTTTGAACCCCATTTTTGCCACGTCATAGTCACGTCTTTCAGGATGATAAATACTTCGTAGATTGATAATTTTAGAGCCCTTGGTGTTGTCTTTTAAGAAGTGTAAGAAAAATGGTGATATCTATTTTATTGTTTTAACAGTATTGATGTAAAAAAAAATATATCGATAAAAATATAGGGTGGTGCTTAACCTTTGTCGGAGTGTATATAGCAGAAGAATGTACACAAGTTTATGTATATGCCAGAGTGTTCAATGATCATCGAAGTTGCCAGAAATTAATCAATTATATTAATATAAAGGCAAATCAAAACGATATTATTGGATCCTGAAACTTCCAGTCCTAAAGCGGCTGTTCATACAAAACTTTTGTAATCGGAGTAGATGTCTAGAAGAAAATCCCGTATTCCTGTTTTTATCCAAAAAAAAATTAATAATAATGAAAAAGAATAATTCTCCCCAAGTTTGCAAGTAGTATTTTCGCTTGTCGATCGTTCCCAATTTGAAATCTAAAATTAAAGGAATTATCCTGATTTTGTTGGTCCTGTAAACGATACACTTTGCTGCATTGAAAAGGTAAATGTATGGAATGCATCGTTATAGACTCTTATTTGTCACGCCAAAAAGGAGTAAACAACAATGTCATTTGTAGGGTCTGTTTGTATTAAACCATATTCATTTCAATAAACATTTATCAATATGTGTACATGCAATTAGGTCTGAGAAAATGCGCTAACGATGAATTGCTCTTTTATTTTCAAGTCGAAGGGCAAATCACAGTCGCTTGAATTTCAATGATTTAAATAAAAAAAATAAAAAATTAACTCTTTTTAAAAAATTTAAATCACTAAATTCCAAGCGACTGTATATACTATATTTTGTTTACTCTTTTTTATATTTAAATCATTGAAATTCAAGCGACTGTGCTCCATCTTTTTTCTATTTTTTTCCCTTACGATAAAAGATAAGACAAAAATTTCTCTTAGGATCAAAATTTTACATATAGGACAGGATAGTTTTACACGTAAAGTTAGGACTATTTTTACACTTAACTTGAGATTATCGTAAGTATTTTTAAGAAACTCTTTTTAATCTTAGTTTTACACTTACGACAATTTTTTATCGTAAGATTTTTTGTGAAAAGGGCTACTAGTGTCCAGTAGAGGTTTTTTGAATTTTCATCAAGCCGCATGATGGCCACTCTCCATTTTGTCTTCAGTTCTGGGTCTGAAGGGAACACATGACCCCCATAATTTGTGCAACCTGGCACACAGCAGTACTGACGGGCGGATCCAGAATTTCAAGTTCGGGGTAGGGGAGGGGGGGGCACACTTAAAAAAAATCGCGTCGAGCGGAGGGAGGCGAGAAATGTTTTTGGGTATTTCATGTGAAAAATCACGATTTTACGCAAAAAAATCATATTGTAGGGGGGCGCCGGGTGCGCCCCCTGGATCCACCCCTGACTGAGGCATACTATTTATAAATTCTTTAAATTCTTTATTGGTTTAGAAATCCAATGGTTGGATTGTCACCATAAACAATATACATAAGGGAAAAACACTACACAATAGACATGTAAAGATAACATTGTGACCTCACGGCTGAGGTTTTATTATGATTATCTCTTTAATAATCAATATTCATTCCCTATAAATAGCATTTCTATAATTGTACATATCACTAACCTCCTTAGCACAAATCTTATTTGTTATTTATATGATCCACCATTCTATCGCAACTTGCAATGCCGGAAATATAACGATAAGCTCCGATGCGATCCGGCAGAGTTCCGAATGTATAACTAATAGTACACGAACGCCATCTATCGTAGAAAATATCGTAGGTGAAAACCATTCTAAGATTACCTGTGTTATATACCATTCCATTCACAATTCTAAGATTACCTTGCTGGTATCATTTTAGCCATAATTCTAAGATTACCTGTGCTATATCATTCTATCCACAATTATAATATTACCGGTGTTATATCACTCCACCCACAATTCTACATTGCCATGGTTATATCATTCCACTATAATTCTAAGATTACCTGTGTTATATCATTCCACCCACAATTCTAAGATCACCTGTGTTATACCATTCCACTACCAATTCTAAGATTACCTGTGTTATATCTTTCCACACATAATTCTAAGATCACCAGTGATTTATCATTCTTCCCACAATTATAAGATTAACTGTCTTATACCATTCCACACACAATTCCAAGATTACCCGTGGTATGTCATTCCACCCACAATTCTAAGATTACCTGTGATATATCATTTCACCCACAATTCTAAGATATCCTGTGCTATATCATTCTACACACAATTCTAAGATTACCTGCGTAATATCATTCCAGCCACAATTCTAAGATTACCTGTGATATATCATTCCACCCACAATTCTAAGATATCCTGTGCTATATCATTCTACACACAATTCTAACATTACCTGCGTAATATCAATCCAGCCACAATTCTAATATTACCTGGGTTATATCATTCCTGCCACAATTCTAAGATTACCTGGTTTATATCATTCCACCATTCCTGAAATTGTCTATCTGTTAGAGTTCCAGAATTAGTGTGTGCTACTTGATTTCTGTAATATTTCAGCCTAGACATATCCCCTCCTTCAGTTGCATCTGACGAATGTGGAACTACGTCTGATATCCGTATAGGAGTCAAATTTCTAATAAGAACTATCATTAACGTCAGGTCAAATGTAGTTGATGACGGATTACCTGAAAGGAAGTACAGATATATACCATTACCTGAAAGGAAGCACAGATAGATTGTATTACCAAAAAGGAAAACATAATGAGCTTACAACCTGGAAGGACGAACGGAACGTTTTATTACCTAGAAGGACGAACAGAACGATTTTATTAACAAGAAGGACGAACAGATATATTGTTTAACCTAAAAGGACGAACAGATATATTGTCTAACCTAGAAGGACGTACAGATATATTGATTAACCTAGAAGGACGAACAGATATATTGTTTAACCTAGAAGGACGAACCGATAT
Source organism: Gigantidas platifrons (assembly GCA_002080005.1). Lineage (NCBI taxonomy): Eukaryota > Metazoa > Mollusca > Bivalvia > Mytilida > Modiolidae > Gigantidas > Gigantidas platifrons. The sequence continues at coordinate 819,433 of MJUT01041092.1, read as the reverse complement.
ATTTTATTACTTGGAAGGACAAACATATATATTTTATTACCTAGAAGGACGAACAGATATATTTTATTACATAGAAAGACGAAAAGTTATATGTTATTACCAGGAAGGACAAACATATATATTGTATTACCTAGAAGGACGAACATATATATTTTATTACCTAGAAGGACGAACAGATATATTTTATTATCTAGACGGACGAACAGATATATTTTATTACCTGGAAGGACGATCATATATATTTTATTATCTAGAAGAAAGAACAGATAGATTTTATTACATAGAAGGACGAACAGATAAATTTCATTACCTGAAAGGACGAACAGATATATTGTATTCCCTAGAAAGACGAACATATATATTTTATTAACTAGAAGGACGAACATATATATTGTATTACGTAGAAGAACGAACACATATATTTTATTACTCAGAAGGACGAAAAGATATATTTTATTACCCAGGAGGACAACAGATATATTTTTTTACCTAGAAGGACAAACAGTTATATTTTATTACATAGAAGGACGAACAGATATATGTTATTATCATACTTCATGCAAAAATTTATTACCTAGAAGGAAGAACAGATATATTTTATTACCTAGAAGAATGAACAGATATATTTTATTACCTAAAAGGACGAACAGATATATTTTATTACCTAGAGGAAAAACAGACATATGTTATTGCCTAGAAGAGAGAACAGTTATATTGTATAACCGAGAAGGAATAACAGATATATTTTATTACCTAGAAGGACGAACAAATATATGTTATTACCTAAAAGTACGAGCAGATATATTTTATTACCAGGAAGGACGATCATATATATTTTATTATCTAGAAGGAAGAAGAGATAGATTTTATTACACAGATGGACGAACAGATATATTTTTTTTTACCTAGAAGGACAAACAGTTACATTTTATTACATAGAAGGACGAACAGATATATGTTATTATCATACTTCATGCAAAAATCATTTAATTTCATTGGACAAACAGATAGATCGTATTCCCTAGAAGGACGAACAAATATATTGTATTACCTAAAAGGAGGAACAGATAGATTTTACCACCTAGAAGGACGAACATATATATTTTATTACCGAGAAGAAAAACAGATATATGTTATTGCCTAGAAGGGAGAACATATATATTGTATTACCTAGAAGGAAGAACAGATATATTTTGTTACCGAGAAGGACGAACAGATATATTTCATTATCTAAAAGGACGAACAGATATATTTTATTCCCCAGAAGGACGAATAGATAGATTTTATTACCTAGAGGGATGAACAGATATATTTTATAAACTAGAAGAATGAACAGATATATTTTATTACCTAGATGGACGAATATATATATTTTATTCCCTAGACGGACGAACATATATATTGTATTACTCAGAAGGACGAACAGATATATTTGTTTAACGTAGAAGAAAGAACAAATATATTTTATTACTCAGAAGGACGAACAGATATATTTTATTACTCAGAAGGAAGAACAGATATATTTTATTACCCAGAAGGACAAACAGATATATTTTATTTTACCTAGAAGGACAAACAGATATATTTTATTACGTAGAAGGACGAACAGATATATGATATTATCTAAGAAGGATGAACAGATATATGTTATTGCATAGAAGAATGAACAGATATATTTCATTACCTAAAAGGACGAACAGATATATTTTATTACCTGGAAGGACGGTCATATATATTTTATTACTTAGAAGGACGAACAGCTAGATTTTATTACATAGAAGGACGAGCAGATATATTGTATTCCCTAGTGGGACAAACAAATATATTGTATGACCTAGAAGGTAGAACAGATATATTTTATTGCATAGAAGGACGAACATATATATTTTATTACCTAGAAAGCCGAACATATAGATTTTATTACATAGAAAGACGAACAGTTATGTTTTATTACCTGGAAGGACAAACATATATATTGTATTACCTAGAAGGACGAACAGATCTATTTTATTACTCAGAAGGACGAACAGATATATTGTGTTACCTCGAAGGACGAACAGATATATTTTATTATCTAAAAGGACGAACAGATATATTTTATTACCTGGAAGGACGATCATATATATTTTATTATCTAGAAGGAAGAACAGGTAGATTTTATTACATAGAATGACGAACAGATATATTTTATTCCCTAGAAGGTCGAACACATATAGTTTATTACCTAGAAGGACGAACAGACATATTTTACTACCTACAAGGACGAACAGATGGATTTCATTACCTGAAAGGACGAACATATATATGTTATTAACTAGAAGGACGAACATATATATTGTATTACGTAGAAGAACGACCAAATATATTTTATTACTCAGAAGGACGAAAAGATATATTTCATTACCCAGAAGGACGAACAGATATATTTTTTTTTACCTAGAAGGACAAACAGTTACATTTTATTACATAGAAGGACGAACAGATATATGTTATTATCATACTTCATGCAAAAATCATTTAATTTCATTGGATAATAGGCATTTGACATTCCTCAATAGCTCTTTTTGGTGTAGGAATCAGATCGTAAGAACACCCTCTGCCGTAATAACACCCTCTGTCGTAATAACGCCCTCTGCATTAATAACACTCTCTGCAGTAATAACACCCTCCCGAGCCGAACTTTGCCGAACTGGAAAATAACACCCGCTCCGTCCGAGTTTTGCCGATTAGTCATTTCCGATAAGTTTGTAATATAAATTAAAAACATTTCATAAAATTTCATAATTTCATAAAATTTCAAAATTTTCAACAAATTTCAAAATTTTAATATTTAATTATTAATATTGAAAAATGATAAAACAATTATAGCCTATCATTATGAAAATGTTACTTGTTGAAATGATAGTAATTGTTGATTACAGATATATTTTATTACCAAGAAGGAAGAACAGATATATTTTATTACCTAGAAGAATGAACAGATATATTTTATTACCTAGAGGAAAAACAGACATATTTTATTGCCTAGAAGAGAGAACAGTTATATTGTATTACCCAGAAGGACGAACAGATATATTTCATTACCTAAAAGGACGAATAGATAGATTTTATTACCTACAGGGATGAACAGATATATTTTATTAACGTAGAAGAAAGAACAAATATATTTTATTTCTCAGAAGGACGAACAGATATATTTTTTTAACGTAGAAGAAAGAACAAATATAT
>MJUT01041092.1:785682-812373 GCA_002080005.1 Gigantidas platifrons | reverse complement strand
GAAGGACGAACAGATATATTTCATTACCTAAAAGGACGAACAGATATATTTTATTCCCTAGAAGGACGAATAGATAGATTTTATTACCTACAGGGATGAACAGATATATTTTATAAACTAGAAGAATGAACAGATATATTTTATTACCTAGATGGACGAATATATATATATTATTCCATAGAGGGACGAACATATATATTGTATTACTCAGAAGGACGAACAGATATATTTTTTAACGTAGAAGAAAGAATAAATATATTTTATTACTCAGAAGGACGAACAGATATATATTATTACTCAGAAGGAAGAACAGATATATTTTATTACCCAGAAGGACAAACAGATATATTTTATTTTACCTAGAAGGACAAACAGATATATTTTATTACGTAGAAGGACGAACAGATATATGTTATTACCTAAGAAGGATGAACAGATATATGCTATTGCATAGAAGAATGAACAGATATATTTCATTACCTAAAAGGACGAACAGATATATTGTATTACCTGGAAGGACGATCATATATATTTTATTACTTAGAAGGACAAACAGCTAGATTTTATTACATAGAAGGACGAGCAGATATATTTTATTCCCTAGAAGGACAAACAAATATATTGTATGACCTAGAAGGTAGAACAAATATATTGTATTACCTAGAAGGAAGAACAAATATATTGTATTACATACAAGGAAGAACAGATATATTTTATTGCATAGAAGGACGAACATATATATTTTATTACCTAGAAAGCCGAACAGATATATTTTATTACATAGAAGGACGAGCAGATATATTTTATTCCCTAGAAGGACAAACAAATATATTGTATGACCTAGAAGGTAGAACAAATATATTGTATTACCTAGAAGGAAGAACAAATATATTGTATTACCTACAAGGAAGAACAGATATATTTTATTGCATAGAAGGACGAACATATATAATTTATTACCTAGACAGCCGAACAGATAGATTTTATTACATAGAAAGACGAACAGTTATATTTTATTACCTGGAAGGACAAGCATATATATTGTATTACCTAGAAGGACGAACAGATATATTTTATTACTCAGAAGAACGAACAGATATATTTTGTTACCTCGAAGGACGAACAGATATATTTTATTATCTAAAAGGACGAACAGATATATTTTATTACCTGGAAGGACGATCATATATATTTTATTATCAAGAAGGAAGAACAGGTAGATTTTATTACATAGAATGACGAACAGATATATTTTATTCCCTAGAAGGACGAACACATATATTTTATTACCTAGAAGGACGAACAGACAGATTTTAATACCTACAAGGACGAACATATGGATTTCATTACCTGAAAGGACGAACATATATATGTTATTAACTAGAAGGACGAACATATATATTGTATTACGTAGAAGAACGAACAAATATATTTTATTACTCAGAAGGACGAAAAGATATATTTTATTACCCAGAAGGACGAACAGATATATTTTTTTTACCTAGAAGGACAAACAGTTATATTTTATTACATAGAAGGACGAACAGATATATGTTATTATCATACTTCATGCAAAAATCATTTAATTTCATTGGATAATAGGCATTTGACATTCCTCAATAGCTCTTTTTGGTGTAGGAATCAGATCGTAAGAACACCCTCTGCCGTAATAACACCCTCTGTCGTAATAACGCCCTCTGCAGTAATAATACCCTCTGCAGTAATAACACCCTCCCGAGCCGAACTTTGCCGAACTGGAAAATAACACCCGCTCCATCCGAGTTTTGCCGATTAGTCATTTCCGGTAAGTTTCCAATATAGATTAAAAACATTTCATAAAATTTCATAATTTCATAAAATTTCAAAATTTTCAACAAATTTCAAAATTTCAAAAATTTCAAAAAAATTTCAAATTTCAAAAATTAGAAAAAAATTCAAAATTTTCATAAGATTTTAAAATTTTCATAAAATTTCTAAATTTTAATATTTAAATATTAATATTGAAAAATGATAAAACAATTATAGCCTATCATTGTGAAAATGTTACTTGTTGAAATGATAGTAATTGTTTGATTACAGATATATTTTATTACCAAGAAGGAAGAACAGATATATTTTATTACCTAGAAGAATGAACAGATATATTTTATTACCTAAAAGGACGAACAGATATATTTTATTACCTAGAGGAAAAACAGACATATTGTATTGCCTAGAAGAGAGAACAGTTAAATTGTATTACCTAGAAGGAATAACAGATATATTTTATTACCTAAAAGTACGAACAGATATATTTTATTACCAGGAAGGACGATCATATATATCTTATTATCTAGAAGGAAGAACAGATATATTTTATTACCTAGATGGACGAATATATATATTTTATTCCCTAGAGGGACGAACATATATATTGTATTACTCAGAAGGACGAACAGATATATTTTTTAACGTAGAAGAAAGAACAAATATATTTTATTACTCAGAAGGACGAACAGATATATTTTATTCCTCAGAAGGAAGAACAGATATATTTTATTACCCAGAAGGACAAACAGATATATTTTATTTTACCTAGAAAGACAAACAAATATATTTTATTACGTAGAAGGACGAACAGATATATGTTATTACCTAAGAAGGATGAACATATATATGCTTTAGCATAGAAGAACGAACAGATATATTGTATTACCTAAGAAGGATGAACAGATATATGCTATTGCATAGAAGAATGAACAGATATATTTCATTACCTAAAAGGACGAACAGATATATTTTATTACCTGGAAGGACGATCATATATATTTTATTACTTAGAAGGACGAACAGCTAGATTTTATTACATAGAAGGACGAGCAGATATATTTTATTCCCTAGAAGGACAAACAAATATATTGTATGACCTAGAAGGTAGAACAAATATATTGTATTACCTAGAAGGAAGAACAAATATATTGTATTACCTACAAGGAAGAACAGATATATTTTATTGCATAGAAGGAGGAACATATATATTTTATTACCTAGAAAGCCGAACAGATAGATTTTATTACATAGAAAGACGAACAGTTATATTTTATTACCTGGAAGGACAAACATATATATTGTATTACCTAGAAGGACGAACAGATATATTTTATTACTCAGAAGGACGAACAGATATATGTTATTACCTAGAAGGACGAACAGATATATTTCATTACCTAAAAGGACGAACAGATATATTTTATTACCTGGAAGGACGATCATATATATTTTATTATTTAGAAGGACGAACAGCTAGATTTTATTACATAGAAGGACGACCAGATATATTTTATTCCCTAGAAGGACAAACAAATAGATTGTATCCCCTAGAAGGACGAATAGATAGATTTTACTACCTGGAGGGATGAACAGATATATTTTATAAACTAGAAGAATGAACAGATATATTTTACTACCTAGATGGACGAACATATATATTTTATTCCCTAGAGGGACGAACAGATATATTGTATTATTCAGAAGGACGAACAGATATATTTTATTACTCAGAAGGAAGAACAGATATATTTTATTACCCAGAAGGACAAACAGATATATTTTATTTTACCTAGAAGGACAAACAGATATATTTTATTACGTAGAAGGATGAACAGATATATGTTATTACCTAAGAAGAATGAACAGATATATGCTATAGCATAGAAGAACGAACAGATATATGTTATTACCTAGAAGGACGACCAGATATATTATATTGCAAAGAAGGACGAACATATATATTCTATTACCTAGAGGGACGAACAGATATATTGTATTACCTAGAGGAAAAACAGATATATTTTATTGCCTAGGATGGAGAACAAATATATTGTATGACCAAGAAGGTAGAACAAATATATTGTATTACCTAGAAGGTAGAACAGATATATTGTATTACCTACAAGGAAGAACAGATATATTGTATTACCTAGAAGGCCGAACAGATAGATTGTATTACATAAAAAGACGAACAGTTATATTTTATTACCTGGAAGGACAAACATATATATTGTATTACCTAGAAGGACGAACAGATATATTTTATTACTCAGAAGGACGAACAGATATATTTTATTACCTCGAAGGACGAACAGATATATTTTATTATCTAGAAGGACGAACACATATATTTTATTACCGAGAAGGACGATCATATATATATTATTATCTAGAAGGACGAACAGATAGATTGCATTACCTGAAAGGACGAACATATATATTTTATTAACTAGAAGGACGAACATATATATTGTATTACGTAGAAGAACGAACAAATATATTGTATTACTCAGAAGGACGAAAAGATATATTTTATTACCCGAAGGACGAACAGATATATTTTTTTACCTAGAAGGACAAACAGTTATATTTTATTACACAGAAGGACGAACAGATATATGTTATTATCATACTTCATGCAAAAATCATTTAATTTCATTGGATAATAGGCATTTGACATTCCTCAATAGCTCTTTTTGGTGTAGGAATCAGATCGTAAGAACACCCTCTGCCGTAATAACACCCTCTGTCGTAATAACGCCCTCTGCAGAAATAATACCCTCTGCAGTAATAACACCCTCCCGAGCCGAACTTTGTCGAACTGGAAAATAACACCCGCTCCATCCGAGTTTTGCCGATTAGTCATTTCCGGGAAGTTTGCAATATAAATTAAAAACATTTCATAAAATTTCATAATTTCATAAAATTTCAAAATGTTCAACAAATTTCAAAATTTCAAAAATTTAAAAAAAAAATCAAATTTCAAAAATTAGAAAAAAATTCAAAATTTTCATAAGATTTTAAAATTTTCATAAAATTTCTAAATTTTAATATTTAAATATTAATATTGAAAAATGATAAAACAATTATAGCCTATCATTGTGAAAATGTTATTTGTTGAAATGATAGTAATTGTTGATTACAGATATATTATATTACCAAGAAGGAAGAACAGATATATTTTATTACCTAGAAGAATGAACAGATATATTTTATTACCTAAAAGGACGAACAGATATATTTTATTACCTAGAGGAAAAACAGACATATTTTATTGCCTATAAGAGAGAACAGTTAAATTGTATTACCTAGAAGGAATAACAGATATATTTTATTACCTAGAAGGACGAACAAATATATTTTATTACCTAAAAGTACGAACAGATATATTCTATTACCAGGAAGGACGATCATATATATCTTATTATCTAGAAGGAAGAACAGATAGATTTTATTACATAGAAGGACGAACAGATGTGTTTTATTCCCTAGAAGGACAAACAGATAGATATTATTCCCTAGAAGGGCGAACAAATATATTGTATTAACTAGAAGCAGGAACAGATAGATTTTACTACATAGAAGGACGAACATATATATTTTATTGCCTAGAAGAAAAACAGATATATGTTATTACCTAGAAGGGAGAACAGATATAGTGTATTACCTAGAACAGATATATGTTATTACCTAGAAGGACGAACAGATATATTTCATTACCTAAAAGGACGAACAGATATATTTTATTACCTGGAAGGACAATCATATATATTTTATTATTTAGAAGGACGAACAGCTAGATTGTATTACATAGAAGAACGAACATATATATTGTATTGCCTAGAAGAAAAACAGATATATGTTATTGCCTAGAAGGGAGAACAGATATATTTTATTACCTAGAAGGACGATCATATATATTTTATTATTTAGAAGGACGAACAGCTAGATTTTATTACATAGAAGGACGACCAGATATATTTTATTCCCTAGAGGGACAAACAAATAGATTGTATCCCCTAGAAGGACGAATAGATAGATTTTACTACCTGGAGGGATGAACAGATATATTTTATAAACTAGAAGAATGAACAGATATATTTTACTACCTAGATGGACGAACATATATATTTTATTCCCTAGAGGGACGAACAGATATATTGTATTATTCAGAAGGACGAACAGATATATTTTATTACTCAGAAGGAAGAACAGATATATGTTATTACCCAGAAGGACAAACAGATATATTTTATTTTACCTAGAAGGACAAACAGATATATTTTATTACGTAGAAGGACGAACAGATATATGTTATTACCTAAGAAGAATGAACAGATATATGCTATAGCATAGAAGAACGAACACATATATGTTATTACCTAGAAGGACGACCAGATATATTATATTGCAAAGAAGGACGAACATATATATTCTATTACCTAGAGGGACGAACAGATATATTGTATTACCTAGAGGAAAAACAGATATATTTTATTGCCTAGAATGGAGAACAAATATATTGTATGACCTAGAAGGTAGAACAAATATATTGTATTTCCTAGAAGGTAGAACAGATATATTGTATTACCTACAATGAAGAACAGATATATTGTATTACCTAGAAGGCCGAACAGATATATTGTATTACATAGAAAGACGAACAGTTATATTTTATTACCTGGAAGGACAAACATATATATTGTATTACCTAGAAGGACGAACAGATATATTGTATTACTCAGAAGAAGGAACAGATATATTTTATTATCTAGAAGGACGAACAGATATATTTTATTACCTGGAAGGACGATCATATATATATTATTATCTAGAAGGAAGAACAGGTAGATTTTATTACATAGAATGACGAACAGATATATTTTATTCCCTAGAAGGACGAACACATATATTTTATTACCTAGAAGGACGAACAGATATATTTCATTACCTAAAAGGACGAACAGATATATTTTATTACCTGGAAGGACGATCATATATATTTTATTATTTAGAAGGACGAACAGCTTGATTTTATTACATAGAAGGACGACCAGATATATTTTATTCCCTAGAAGGACAAACAAATAGATTGTATCCCCTAGAAGGACGATTAGATAGATTTTACTACCTGGAGGGATGAACAGATATATTTTATAAACTAGAAGAATGAACAGATATATTTTACTACCTAGATGGACGAACATATATATTTTATTCCCTAGAGGGACGAACAGATATATTGTATTATTCAGAAGGACGAACAGATATATTTTATTACCCAGAAGGAAGAACAGATATATTTTATTACCCAGAAGGACAAACAGATATATTTTATTTTACCTAGAAGGACAAACAGATATATTTTATTACGTAGAAGGACGAACAGATATATGTTATTACCTAAGAAGAATGAACAGATATATGCTATAGCATAGAAGAACGAACAGATATATGTTATTACCTAGAAGGACGACCAGATATATTATATTGCAAAGAAGGACGAACATATATATTATATTACCTAGAGGGACGAACAGATATATTGTATTACCTAGAGAAAAAACAGATATATTTTATTGCCTAGAATGGAGAACAAATATATTGTATCACCTAGAAGGTAGAACAAATATATTGTATTACCTAGAAGGTAGAACAGATATATTGTATTACCTACAAGGAAGAACAGATATATTGTATTACCTAGAAGGCCGAACAGATAGATTGTATTACATAAAAAGACGAACAGTTATATTTTATTACCTGGAAGGACAAACATATATATTGTATTACCTAGAAGGACGAACAGATATATTTTATTACTCAGAAGGACGAACAGATATATTTTATTACCTCGAAGGACGAACAGATATATTTTATTATCTAGAAGGACGAACAGATATATTTTATTACCTAGAAAGACGAACAGACAGATTTTACTACCTAGAAGGACGAACAGATAGATTGCATTACCTGAAAGGACGAACATATATATTTTATTAACTAGAAGGACGAACATATATATTGTATTACGTAGAAGAACGAACAAATATATTTTATTACTCAGAAGGACGAAAAGATATATTTTATTACCCGAAGGACGAACAGATATAATTTTTTTACCTAGAAGGACAAACAGTTATATTTTATTACACAGAAGGACGAACAGATATATGTTATTATCATACTTCATGCAAAAATCATTTAATTTCATTGGATAATAGGCATTTGACATTCCTCAATAGCTCTTTTTGGTGTAGGAATCAGATCGTAAGAACACCCTCTGCCGTAATAACACCCTCTGTCTTAATAACGCCCTCTGCAGTAATAATACCCTCTGCAGTAATAACACCCTCCCGAGCCGAACTTTGCCGAACTGGAAAATAACACCCGCTCCATCCGAGTTTTGCCGATTAGTCATTTCCGGTAAGTTTGTAATATAAATTAAAAACATTTCATAAAATTTCAAATTTCAAAAATTAGCAAAAAATTCAAAATTTTCATAAGATTTTAAAATTTTCATAAAATTTATAAATTTTAATATTTAAATATTAATATTGAAAAATGATAAAACAATTATAGCCTATCATTGTGAAAATGTTATTTGTTGAAATGATAGTAATTGTTGATTACAGATATATTATATTACCAAAAAGGAAGAACAGATATATTTTATTACCTAGAAGAATGAACAGATATATTTTATTACCTAAAAGGACGAACAGATATATTTTATTACCTAGAGGAAAAACAGACATATTTTATTGCCTAGAAGAGAGAACAGTTAAATTGTATTACCTAGAAGGAATAACAGATATATTTTATTACCTAGAAGGACGAACAAATATATTTTATTACCTAAAAGTACGAACAGATATATTTTATTACCAGGAAGGACGATCATATATATTTTATTATCTAGAAGGAAGAAGAGATAGATTTTATTACATAGAAGGACGAACATATGTGTTTTATTCCCTAGAAGGACAAACAGATAGATCTTATTCCCTAGAAGGGCGAACAAATATATTGTATTAACTAGAAGCAGGAACAGAGAGATTTTACTACATAGAAGGACGAACATATATATTTTATTGCCTAGAAGGAAGAACAGATATATGTTATTACCTAAAAGGACGAACAGATATATTTCATTACCTAAAAGGACAAACAGATATATTTTATTACCTGGAAGGACGATCATATATATTTTATTATTTAGAAGGACGAACAGCTAGATTGTATTAAATAGAAGGACGAACATATATATTTTATTGCCTAGAAGAAAAACAGATATATGTTATTGCCTAGAAGGGAGAACAAATATATTGTATTACCTAGAAGGAAGAACAGATATATGTTATTACATAGAAGGACGAACAGATATATTTCATTACCTAAAAGGACGAACAGATATATTTTATTACCTGGAAGGACGATCATATATATTTTATTATTTAGAAGGACGAACAGCTAGATTTTATTACATTGAAGGACGAACAGATATATTTTATTCCCTAGAAGGACGAACACATATATTTTATTACCTAGAAGGACGAACAGACAGATTTTACTACCTAGAGGAACGAACAGATAGATTTCATTACCTGAAAGGACGAACATATATATTTTATTAACTAGAAGGACGAACATATATATTGTATTACGTAGAAGAACGAACAAATATATTTTATTACTCAGAAGGACGAAAAGATATATTTTATTACCCAGAAGGACGAACAGATATATTGTTTTTACCTAGAAGGACAAACAGTTATATTTTATTACATAGAAGGACGAACAGATATATGTTATTATCATACTTCATGCAAAAATTATTTAATTTCATTGGATAATAGGCATTTGACATTCCTCAATAGCTCTTTTTGGTGTAGGAATCAGATCGTAAGAACACCCTCTGCCGTAATAACACCCTCTGTCGTAATAACGCCCTCTGCAGTAATAATACCATCTGCAGTAATAACACCCTCCCGAGCCGAACTTTGCCGAACTGGAAAATAACACCCGCTCCATCCGAGTTTTGCCGATTAGTCATTTCCGGTAAGTTTGCAATATAAATTAAAAACATTTCATAAAATTTCATAATTTCATAAAATTTCAAAATTTTCAACAAAGGAGTAGGTATGATAAGGGTCGATTTTGGCCCAATCTCAGAAACTGTTTATATAGATATATTATTGAACACAATCATTGAAAGGTAAGAAAAATAAATTTTTGGACGATTTCACTTTGTCCTGTGTTGCTTAGCAACATAAATGGAGGAGAGTCCAATTAACCATTGGAAATTCAACTTATAGTGGTTTTATTTCAGATATCTTTCATCGTCTTTTCGACAAAATGTAATATTATGTGTATGTCCAATTTACAAATGATATTCCAATGCTCTAAGGTAGCATATAGTATTTTTGCGTAGTTATGACACCATAGCAACGGTTTTGTTAACATTAAATTAGCCTATATTATTGCAATTAAAGGTTGAATTTTGACATCTGCGATCTTTTGACTTATTATTTGGCTAAGCGGTACTTTTTTGTCAAGTTATACGCTCTACAAATGTCATTTCATATTTCAAAAGTACATTTTGATATTTTTATTCATAGTTATGCCCCATTCCTTAGCAACAGGTGTCCCCGTGCACATTATTTTGCTGTAGATCTCATGGACCTTTGATTTAATCAATACGAAATTTTCTACAACGACATTTTATTAGAAACATCTTCTCATTTACTAACCAGTATATATTATAGGTATTTCTTAGACTTTACAATGTCCCTAGTAACCAAATATTATCCCTAGCAACCACAGAAACTCGTCAATTCCGAGCTCTGTAAATTGCTTTTTTTTATCTTTTTATAATCGAATGTTGATCTTTTGATTTTTTAAATCATAAGAGGAAATAATTCTCAATAAATATTATCCTAAAAGGAACCAGGTCAACCGCGTAAAATGGTAAAGCTGAGCTGCAGTAGCAGGTAAGAACATGATCCATGTTGAATAAAACAAATTAAAATGTGTCCATGGACACGGATGCCATACCACTCTAACTGAAAAACCCTTCACCCCAAAATCGAGTTTATCTGTCATTGGTTGCTATAAACAACGTAAATCTATATATCAAATCAATCGGTTGAGACTTTAAACTTATGGCACTAAAATATCGTTCTGACGAACGAGGTAGCACTTATACATCAAACAGAAGAGAGAAAAAAGTAACAAATTAACATAGACCTTTAGATGTAAAATCTTCGGTCCTGGTGGTTGTACATTCATCATGATGAGATGCTGTGTTTCTTTTTTGTACAAAGAAATTCAGTTAAAAACATATACATTATGAGCTAGAAATAGCAAAACATTTGAATAGGGGGACAAAATCAGTATAAGGCAGTCAAAAATAAAGCTTTTATTTTCCAATTTCTTTGCATGTATATTGTATACTTTTGTTTTATTGAAACTGTATTACATAGTTTCGGAGCCGGCGTGATCGTATGGTAGTTGGATCTGCAACTAAAATGCAATCAGTGCCTATCCCCACTACAGCTGTGAGTTCAAATTCTGCTCATGCAAGGTGTTCTCAATACAACGTCTGACAAGGGACTTGCGAAAAGTCGGTAGTTTTCTCGGGCACTTCTGTTTCCTACACCAATAAAACTGAAATATTTTTAAAAGTTGCAGTAAACACTAACTGAAACATGGCTAAAAATGGCTTTAAACATCGTGACCATAAACCCCTCCCCACCGCTGTATAGTTTCTTAGTTCCGGAGGTGGAACATATAGGACACACATATAGATCTCCAAACAATATGTTTATTTATAAATAAAATATCACAATACAATGTACATAGTTAATTTGATTATAACTACAAACATTAAAAAGCCAAAACACAATAATAATCAAATAAATCATGAAAATCTAAGCCATCACTGCATGGCTAGATGTACAGATCATAATTTTTGTTTCCAACATATATTATGGCAGAAATACAACATCTTATAGTGACTCTACCATGTATCATTTATGGACTAACAAGACTCTACCATATATCATTAATGGACTAACGTGACTCTACCATGCATCATTTATGGGCTCTACCATGCATCATTTATGGACTAACGATACTCTACCATCTATCATTAATGGTCTAATGAGACTCTACCATACATCATTAATGGACTAACGTGACTCTACCATCTATTATTAATAGACTAACGAGACTCTACCATCTATCATTAATGGACTAACGTGACTCTACCATCTATCATTAATGGACTAACGAGACTCTACCATATATCATTAATGGACGAATGAGACTCTACCATATATCATTAATGGTCTAATGTGACTCATTAATGGACTAACGTTTTTCTGAACTTTATAATTTCTTCTTTTTTCCAGTTATTTAGATACTGGTAGTGGCAATGAAGCCAGATGGTACTTTTGAGTTTTAATGTACATGTTTATGCTATAAAGATTTGAATAAAAATACTCGGCCATATACGAACACGATATGTTTACCATAAATATATGATATATTTCTTTTGAGAATAAGTCGGGTTCTTTGTTTTTTTAACACTTGTATGATTTTAAATTGTATAAAAGAGATAAATTTAAGTTAATTATTTCAGATTTTTTTCAGTCGGCACTAAAGAAGGCAACAATAGCAATGTTAACATTTATCTGTTTTCATTCCTTCATTTCTCTGACATTATTTACTTTTATTTTTATAATTGAAAGTTGTGTGAGGGAGGTTCTAAAGAAAACAAAGACAAAATGAAATAAAAAAAATATGAAAAAAGACTTTGTCACACTTTTTATATATCAATACTAGTATGTTTATCTAAGATATGATAACTGCATCGTGGTATATTGGTTACCGTCCTCTCCCGGATTTGTATATTACACAAAAGATGGGTTTGACTTGCAGCCACAAGTGATAAAGATTACCAGTTACTTGCCTATGATCGGTGGTTCTCTACGGGTACTCTGGCTTCTTCAACCACTAAAACTGGTCGCCCTGACATAGCTGAAAAATTGCTGAAAGTGGCATTAAGCACTAAAAATCAAATCAAATCAATAATTTAAGGAACTGAGAACGCATAGCGTCAATAGATTAATACATGCTATTTTATAATCATTATTGTTCCAATGTTTTTAGCAATGATGTCTTGTGTTTTTAATATTGGGGAAAGCCCTGTTTTTTATTCTCATTGTGGTCAGTTCATAGTTTACCTGCAATCATCCTGCAAGATTAAACTTACATTCTAACACTCTAATGAATGGATACTGAAGTTAGGAAATTAAATAAGTATATGTATTTGTAAATTGTAAAATCATGGGAAATTGGAAAAAGCAACCTTAATATAATGACAATCTATCAAAATAATCATTATTCAGTTCTCAAAAACGGAACATGTGAATTACATTTTGTATCTGTATAATAAATATCAAGTTATCTTATTTGTCATGTTTTAAAAAATATCTGTTTGCTAGATGAGTAGTTAACCCAAAATGAAGTGCTATTATTCGATGGTCAAATATCTATGGACATTTGATTTTTTGTTTTAACATTTAAAATAATGTCAGCACATCAAAAATGTTTTCCTATGATGCATAATAATTTTGCTAAAAAATAAAAAAAAATAATAATCGTAGATTCGAACTCACGATCTTGGTAGCGTCAGTCTGAGGCGTTAACCATTACGCCACCGCAACGTCAATATAAAATTGGTAAAATTAAGCTATATATAAATCAACTTTTCTTTAGTACATTTTGGAATTCACCTGGCTAGTTAGATTATCTTAGAAATTAATTCATTGAACATGCAGAGGAGAGATCGGTACTCTCTATTTTTCGAAATCCCTTTACTTTTACTTTTCATTATTTTGACAAATATAAATTATTTAGCTCTTTCGCCAAGTGAATTCCGAATAATATTGATTTTTCTTTTTGGTTGCCTGTTTTGTTTTGCCTTTTTTAGTTCTTTTTGTGAATTATGGGGATAAAATTAAAGTATAGTAACACCTGAAATTCCACTGAGGGTTACAAAAAAAACCGTCGATGCACAATCAGGTCTGCAGTAAATCCCCTCCAAAATTTAGCTTTTTCCTAAAAATTGTTCAAATGACAAATTTATATTACTCCCGTAGTACAACAACTATGATAACCAACTTTATTTTAGATGAGATTAATGGGTTAATTTCTATTTCTGTCTATTACGGAGGAAAATGGTCACTAAAAAATGGCTGCTCATGCGAAGTCGACCTCAAAATTATTTTTTGTTTACCGTCGTTCATACCCTCCCCACTCGGGTACCAACGAAAAAATTAAATGAGATACGTGTTTATGTATAATAAACATCATACTAAAATATTTTGTTGGTACCTGCTTGGGGAGATATTGAAAATTGACATTAAACACACATTTCTCGTTAGATTTCATATATTTTCACGAAACCATAGACTTTGCATTGACTAGTGTGACGTCATCGCACATGCAAATATGCAAAAATTATTACCAAAATATTAGATGGGTTAAAGGTCTTATAAAATCAACAAACAATGAAAGCTATACGTTTCATTTATAATTTGCCTATTTTTTAGGCCAATTTCTGCCCTTATCATACCTACTCTTTTCAAAATTAAAAAATTTCAAAAAAATTTCAAATTTCAAAAATTAGAAAAAAATTCAAAATTTTCATAAGATTTTAAAATTTTCATAAAATTTCGATATTTTAATATTTAAATATTAATATTGAAAAATGATAAAACAATTATAGCCTATCATTATAAAAATGTTACTTGTTGAAATGATAGTAATTGTTGATTACAGATATATTTTATTACCTAGAAGGAAGAACAGGTATATTTTATTACCTAGAAGAGAGAACAGTTAAATTGTATTACCTAGAAGGAATAACAGATATATTTTATTACCTAGAAGGACGAACAAATATATTTTATTACCAGGAAGGACGATCATATATATCTTATTATCTAGAAGGAAGAACAGATAGATTTTATTACATAGAAGGACGAACAGATGTGTTTTATTCCCTAGAAGGACACACAGATAGATATTATTCCCTAGAAGGACGAACAAATATATTGTATTAACCAGAAGCAGGAACAGATAGATTTTACTACATAGAAGGACGAACATATATATTTTATTGCCTAGAAGAAAAACAAATATATGTTATTGCCTAGAAGGGAGAACAGATATATTGTATTACCTAGAAGGAAGAACAGATATATGTTATTACCTAGAAGGACGAACAGATATATTTTATTATTTAGAAGGACGAACAGCTAGATTGTATTACATAGAAGGACGAACATATATATTTTATTACCTAGAAGAAAAACAGATATATGTTATTGCCTAGAAGGGAGAACAGATATATTGTATTACCTAGAAGGAAGAACATATATACTTTAGTACCTAGAAGGACGAACAGATATATTTCATTACCTAAAAGGACGAACACATATATTTTATTACCTGGAAGGACGATCATATATATTTTATTATCTAGAAGGAAGAACAGGTAGATTTTATTACATAGAATGACGAACAGATATATTTTATGCCCTAGAAGGACGAACACATATATTTTATTACCTAGAAGGACGAACAGACAGATTTTACTACCTAGAAGGACGAACAGATAGATTTCATTACCTGAAAGGACGAACATATATATTTTTTTAACTAGAAGGACGAACATATATATTGTATTACGTAGAAGAACGAACAAATATATTTTATTACTCAGAAGGACGAAAAGATATATTTTATTACCCAGAAGGACGAACAGATATATTTGTTTTACCTAGAAGGACAAACAGTTATATTTTATTACATAGAAGGACGAATAGATATATGTTATTATTATACTTCATGCAAAAATCATTTAATTTCATTGGATAATAGGCATTTGACATTCCTCAATAGCTATTTTTGGTGTAGGAATCAGATCGTAAGAACACCCTCTGCCGTAATAACACCCTCTGTCGTAATAACGCCCTCTGCAGTAATAACACCCTCTGCAGTAATAACACCCTCCCGAGCCGAACTTTGCCGAACTGGAAAATAATACCCGCACCGTCCGAGTTTTGCCGATTAGTCATTTCCGGTAAGTTTGCAATATAAATTAAAAACATTTCATAAAATTTCATAATTTCATAAGATTTTAAAATTTTCATAAAATTTCTAAATTTTAATATTTAAATATTAATATTGAAAAATGATAAAACATTATGAAAATGTTACTTATTGAAATGATAGTAATTGTTGATTACAAATATATTTTATTACCTAGAAGGATGAACAGATATATTTTATTCCCTAGAAGAAAGAACAGATATATTTTATTACCTAAAAGGGCGAACAGATGTATTGTATTACCTAGAGGAAAAACAGACATATTTTATTGCCTAGAAGAGAGAACAGTTATATTGTATTACCTAGAAGGAATAACATATATATTTTATTACCTAGAAGGACGAACAAATATATTTTATTACCTAAAAGTACGAACAGATATATTTTATTACCAGGAAGGACGATCATATATATCTTATTATCTAGAAGGAAGAACAGATAGATTTTATTACATAGAAGGACGAACAGATGTGTTTTATTCCCTAGAAGGACAAACAGATAGATCTTATTCCCTAGAAGGACGAACAAATATATTGTATTAACTAGAAGCAGGAACAGATAGATTTTACTTCATAGAAGGACGAACATGTAATAAAATATATATATTTTATTACCTAGAAAAAAAACAAATATATGCTATTTCCTAGAAGGGAGAACAGATATATTGTATTACATAGAAGGAAGAACAGATATATTTTATTACCTAGAAGGACGAACAGATATATTGCATTACCTAAAAGGACGAACAGATATATTTTATTACCTGGAAGGACGATCATATATATTTTATTATTTAGAAGGACGAACAGCTAGATTTTATTACATAGAAGGACGAGCAGATATATTTTATTCCCTAGAAGGACAAACAGATAGATGGTATCCCCTAGAAGGACGAATAGATAGATTTTACTACCTGGAGGGATGAACAGATATATTTTATAAACTAGAAGAATGAACAGATATATTTTACTACCTAGATGGACGAACATATATATTTTATTCCACAGAAGGACGAACAGATATATTTTATTACTCAGCTGGACGAACAGATATATTTTTTAACTTAGAAGAACTAACAAATATAATTTATTACTCAGAAGGAAGAACAGATATATTTTATTATACAGAAGGACGAACAGATATATTTTATTTTACCAAGAAGGACAAACAGATATATTTTATTACGTAGAAAGACGAACAGATATATGTTATTACCTAAGAAGGATGAAAAGATATATGCTATAGCATAGACGAACGAACAGATATATTTTATTACCTAGAAGGACGACCAGATATATTGTATTGCAAAGAAGGACGAACAGATATGTTTTATTACATAGAGGGACGAACAGATATATTGTATTACCTAGTGGACAAACAGATATATTTTATTGCCTAGAATAGAGAACAAATATATTGTATGACCTAGAAAAAAACCAGATATATTGTATTACCTACAAGGAAGAACAGATATATTTTATTGCATAGAAGGACGAACATATATATTTTATTACATGGCAAGACGGACAGATATATTTTATTACATAGAAGGATGAACAGATATATTTTATAACCTAGAAGAACGAACAGATATATTTTATTACCTTGAAGGACGACCAGATATATTGTATTGCAATGAAGGACGAACAGATATATTTATTACCTAGAGGGACAAACAGATATATTTTATTACCTAGAAGAAAAACAGACATATTTTATTTCCTAGAATGGAGAACAGATATATGTTATTCCATAGAAGGACGAACATATATATTTTATTACCTAAAAGGACGAACAGATATATTTTATTAGCTAGAAGGACAAACATATATATATTATTACCTAGAAAAAAACCAGATATATTTTATTACCTAAAAGGAAGAACAAATATATTTTATTACCTAAACGGACGAACACATATATTTTATAACCTAGAAGGATGAACAGATATATTTTATTACCTAGAAGAGAGAACAGATATATGTAATTACCTAGAAGGACGAACAGATGGATTTTATTCCCTTATAATACAAACATACCCATTTTATTACCCAGAAATGAGAACAGATATATTTAGCTATCTTGAAGAGAGAACAGATATATTTAATTACCTAGAAAAACGAACAGATGGATTTTATTCTCTAGTAGTACGAACAGAACGGTTTTATTACCCAGAAGGACGAACAGATATATTTTGCTACCTAGAAGGACGAACAGATAAATTTCATTACCTTGAAGGATAAACATATATATTTTATTCCCTAGAAGGACGAACAGATATATTTGTATTAACTAGAAGGACGGATGGATAGATTTTACTACATAGAAGGATGAAGAGATTTATTTTATAACCTAGAAGAACGAACAGATATATTTTACTACCAAGAAGAACGAACAGATATATCTTATTGCCCAGAAGGACGAACAAATACATTTTATTACCTAGAAGGATGAACAGATATATTTCATAGCCTAGACGAACGAACAGATATATTTTATTACCTAGAAGGACGACCAGATACATTTTATTACAAAGAAGGACGAACATATACCTTTTATTACCTAGAAGGACACACAGATATATTTTATAATCTAGAAGGGAGAACAGATATATTGTATTACCTAGAAGGGCGAACAAATATATTTTATTACCTAGAGGAAAAACAGATATATTTTATTGCATAGAAGGGAGACCAGATATATTGTATGACCTAGAAGCTAGAACAGTTATATTACATTACCTAGAAGAAAGAACAGATATGTTTTATTACCTAGAAGGAGGAACAGATATATTTTATTACCTAAAAGGACGAACAGATATATTTTGTTACCTAGAAGGATGAACAGATATATCTTATTACCTAGAAGAGAGAACAGAAGAATTGTATTCCCTAGTAGTACGAACAGAACGATTTTATTACCCAGAAGGACAAACATATATATTTTGCTACCTAGAAGGACGAACAGATAAATTTCATTACCTGGAAGGATGGACATAAATATTGTATTCCCTAGAAGGACGAACAGATATATTTTATTACCTAGAAGGATGAACAGATAGATGTTATTAACTAGAAGGACGAACATATAGGTTTTATTACCTGAAAGGATGAACATATATATTGTATTCCCTAGAAGGGCGAACAGAACGATTTTATTACCTAGAAGGACAGAAAGATAGATTGTATTACCTAGAAGGATTAACAGATATATTTTATTACCTAGATGGACGAACAAATATATTGTATTTACTAGAAGGACGAATAGATATAGTTTACTACCTAGAAGGATGAACAGATATATTTTATAAACTAGAAGAACGAACAGATATATTTTACAACCTAGGAGGACGAACAGATATATTTTATTACCTAGAAGAACGAACAGATATATTTTATTACCCAGAAGGATGAACAGTTATATTTTATTACCCAGAAGGACGAACAGATGGATTTTATTCCCTAGAAGTACGAACAGATAGATCTTATTACCTAGATGGACAAGCATATATATGTTATTACATAAAAGGAAGAACAGATATATTTTATTACCTAGAAGGACAAACAGATATATTGTATTACCTAGAAGGATGTACAGTTATATTTTATTACCTTGAAGGACAAACAGATATATTTTATTACCTAGAAGGACGAACATATATATTTCATTACCTGGAAGGACGAAGAGATATATTCTATTACCTAGGACAAACAGATATATTTCATTATCTAGAAGGACGAACAGATATATTTTATTACATAGAAGGACGAACAGATATATTTTATTACATAGAAGGACAAAGACATATAGTTTATTACCTAGAAGCATGAACAGATATATTTCATTACCTAGAATTGAGAACTGTTATATTTACTAGCTGGAAGGACGAACTGATATTTTGTAGATCTGAAAGAATGAACAGATATACTTTTTAACGAACGAAGGACGAACGAATATATTCTATCTTCTGGATAATTTTTACTACAAAGAAGGACGGACAGATAATTTGTTACAACCGGGAAGGGTGGACAATGTTTTATTGCCTGTAAGTATTACATTGCCAGTCAGTCAATTGCAAGATACATAGACAGCACATAAAGTATGGGTTCTGGTGACATTAAGTTTTCATTGTGTGATTCAAGAGACAGTAGGTACTCACTGTGTGATTGTGAAGATATTACATGTTCATTGTGTGATTCTGGAGATATTACGTACTCATTGTATGATTTTGGAGACATTAAGTACCCATTGTGTGATTTTGGATATATCAGTATTCATTTGAATGATTCTGTAGACATTAAATATTCATTGTATGATTTTGGAGATATTAAGTATCCATTTGGTCATTCTGGAGACATTAAGTATTCATTCTATGATTCTGGAGAAATTAAGTACTCATGTATATTTTTAGGGACAATAACCATCCATAATGTGATTCTGGAGACATCAAGTATTCATTGTGTGATGAATCTGGAGATATTATATATTCAGTGTTTGATTCTGGAGACATTATATATTCATTGTTTGATTCTGGAGACATTAAGTCAAAATCTATGACAATCTTGTAAAGTTGAATCACTAAATCTAATTGTATGATTCTGGAGACACTAAGTATTCATTGTGTGATTCTGTAGACATTAAGCAATCATTGTGTGGTTCTGGAGACATTAAGTATTCATTCTATGATTCTGGAGACATTAATAATTCATGTATATTTTTAGGGACAATACCCATCCATAATGTGATTCTGGAGACATCAAGCATTCATTGTGTGATTCTGTAGACATTAAGTATTCATTGTGTAATTCTAGAGACATTAAGTATTCATTGTTCGATGACTCTGGAGACATTAAGTATTCATTTTGTTATTCTGGAGACATCAATCATTCATTGTGTGATTCTGTTGACATTAAGTATTCATTGTGTGATCCTGGACACATTAAGAACCTATTATGTGATTCTGAATATATGTTAGTAAAATGTACATAAAACGAAATCAGATCCAGTCACAGTCTTTACTTGTTACTAGAAACAAAGCAAAATGTGGTAATGGTACATTATATGTAGATAATGTTGTGTCCATTTAATTCAGTTGGATGAGTCACTACGAGTAAAAACCTATTGTGAGTAGATTACAAAGAATATACAAATTAAGAAAGTACTTTAATGAGATATACATTTTCTAGTTCACTTAACACTTATTGAAACATTTATCAATAATAATAACAACTTACCTGTTACAGGATATAATAAATCCCATTGTTTTTGGTTGATAACTCGTTTATTGAATAATGGCAAAATGACTTTAAACCGGTTCGTGCTCAGTTCAGTTTTTAGTCCACCAGGGTAGAATTCACTATCGAATTTTTCTCTTACAACACGTGGAGCCACTCTGAGTAAGAGGTAAACAATCCTTATATAATTATTTTCTTCCTCGGTGATTTCTGAACTTGATGTTGCCATTTTCGTAGTTTTTTCGTCTTATTACATGTAAAAATGAAGCATGTTATACATCAGTAATATCTTGACTTTGAAGACTACGCAGTAACTGTAGATCTTGTAAATATTGTCTCATTTAGGAAATCCATCTACATTCGTAAAACACTTCATTATTTGTTCACAATATACACAGCCCAATGATCGTTACCCGACATCAACTAAAACAAAATAAAAATCAAATGTTTACTGGGAAAAGGTCTAAGATAGCAAAGGGCTAATTAGAAGCCTTAAATCGAAGGGAAGACAACCCAATGGTGAATAGAAAAAAGACAAAAAGACACACAATGATCTTCAGCGTGGTACACAGAAAACATAAAATTTATCAACACTTGTCATAAACCCGGTGCTATGTCATGAATGGGGGGTCGCGGTTGTAATTACGACACAAGGAACATATCCATGGTAATTTGTGACAGAGATATTCCGTAACGGTTAGATAAGTTATTGTGGCAACAGTTAAACTTTCGATATTGTTAGGGGTCTTGTCTGCATGGACAACAACATACTTGTCATGAAGATAAGACAGGTGTTTCATTGGAGATATATGCTGCTTGAGTGTCTATTTATCAAATAAGTTTTTAATTCGTGCGAATGTGATGTATACCCAATGATTTTTGCATACATGCTAGAACGTCATTTAGTGAAACATCATGGAACATAAGTTAGATATTTTATATTGGCGATGACCATGGCTTCGTTCGTGCCGGTGGGTAGAGTTGAAAACATGCATCACATTCACTGATCTACAGGGAGTGCTAGATAGAACCCCTATACCTATACCATAACACCATTGTGTCATTACAACCATAAAATGTTGCAGATCCTAATTCTAGTATCCAGTAATCTTCTTTTTATTTACGGAGAGGTGTTGCTAGAACTATGGTATATATTTTCAATGATAGGAACTCGCATTGAAAGGATCGAATGATCGTCAGATTAATTAAAATGCTGAAATACAATGTCATTTGCATTGTTAATGATGCCCAGTCTATGAACGGATATCCGTTTGTGTAGTTTATTTTTCATTTCACCGACAAATACCAACCCAAAGCGAAGAAGATTTAGAAATCTAGTGTTATATTGTGCAACAGTTCGTGAATAGACATGTCGCTCCACACGCAAACATTATCTCGATTCCGAGCCAACAAGTCTTAATACTGTGTGTTTAGAGGAGAATGAGAGAAAAAAACCAATTCTATTGATTTTAGTTTAACACGACCTGAGATCATACCTGTAATCAAACGGAATGGAGATGAGCACACTAACCAATATACCTCTGATACAAATACAAATACAGACATTATTATCAATCACGACGGCCATTATAGCACCCTGTATAGTTTTACATATATATACAAATATACAACTGATTAATTAATGTCCATTGGTGATTTATATTAATAATATGCAATAAAATACAGAGATACAGGACCATGCAAAGGCAATACACAGACAATTGTATGCGGTTGACTTTCATCAAACAAAACATGTATTTAAATTGTACAGCGGTAAGATATCGATGTCAGTATAAATATTATATATGCTTAACATTGTATTATCTTTTGGAGACAATCACATTTTTGAATTGTATTTCAATAAATGCTACTTTTATTTGGAACGTTGAACAGTATTTAGAAGCAAGACTTTAAAATGTTTATACAGTGTTTTAGCCATACATCAGTTATATTCGTGAACTATCTATCATAAAAGGAAGGACCGTCGTGATCGTGATCGTATGGTAGTTGGATTTATAACTACTTATGGAATCAGTGCCTATAACCATTAACGTTGTGAGTTCGAATCCCGCTCATGCGATGTGTACTCGATACAACATTATGTGATAAAGTATGTCAGTGACTTGCGACAGGTAGGTGGTTTTCTCCACCAATAAAACTGACAGTACAATTATAGCTGAAATATTGTTGAAATGGCGTTAAACACAATAACCCTAGCCCTATCACAAGAAGAAGTATGTCATAATCATTTGTTTAACATTGTATTGTTGTTTGAAGACAATAATTGTATCACATCTTTAATTGTATTTAAAAAAACTGAATTCTAATTTGTTTTATTCTATATACAAAGTAAAAGGAAATAAGAGCTGATTAAAATAATGAGAGTAAAAAATGGGAATGAAAATCGAGGAATTTTAGACTATGAAAGGGGGAGGGAATCAAGAAGAGAAACGAGCAATTCGAGAGTTGTCTAGGAACGGGGAGTCGAGACGGGACGGGGTGGGAACTGGGAACCATGAAGACTAGAAAAGGGAACCACGGATTCCTAAGTAAGCACTCAAAACTTCCGATAGTTCGATAAGGAATATTCGTTATCGCCCGTTACAAGTCAAAATGTCTTAGTCACATCCGCTATCTCCCATATTACTTGTAGCAATCTCATCATACATCTATAGGCCCATCCATGTAGCCTTTTATATTATCAATATTTGCATTATGCAGCTTTCATTTTGTTCTTTTACTTAGAACTACAGTTATTTCCCTTTGTGAGTTGTAAATATCAAGAGAAATTTGTTAGACTGAGAAGAAACATACTGAATGAAAACAATAAAGGGCTAAATAAATGAGACTAATTGAAAAGTTGACAAAATGGCGGATATTGTGTACTACATAACATGATCCCCCAACTTCCTGGTTTCAATTTTATTATCGTGATATTTAAGTTTGTGTGTATGTTATAGAACTTCTAGATATGAAGTAATTATAAAGAAAATAAAAGTAGATGTATATCTAGTTGTTGTCTACACTTACCTCCGATTCTGTATAATTATTGTAAATAATGATATAAAATTATTATCCTTTATCAACACAGTCTAAGTAGATTCGTTTAAGATATTTGAATGACATGATACAACATATCGTTATCTTTTTTTTTTTTTTTATCTTTTTTGTCTTTATCTATTGAAAAAACACAGCTATATAATACACCTTTTTTTGTTATTCCCTTTATGTCACGTTTCGTTCATCTTTCAACATATTTTTGTTTATTTATAAGGTTTGATTTTGTTAACATAATAGTTTGTACGAGACTTCAACATTAAAAGACAGGAAATTATGTTTCTCATTGCATTTACATGGAGTAATATCGTCAATTCAATGAGTGAGTGATTGAGTTATTGTTGTTTAACACTAACTCTATATTTTTTTGCTATATCATGGCGAGAACAAGTTACTTTTAAATGTGACAATGATGAGGTCCACTTTATACTAGAGTAGACAAACACAGTTAGTTGTATCTTTATAGTGCTAGCTCACTGAAACAACAGTCCACGGATAGACATGTCGCTTCACTCTGACACATTATCAGTTTCCGAACCAACCAGTCTTACCTCTTACTCCTTAATGCTGCGGGTCTAGTTGAGAAGCAGCAAATACCAATTTCATAGTTTTCAGTTTGACCAAACCAAGGCTCGAACCTACCGATCTACCACACTCTAAGCGAGCACACTAAACAGCCGATGCAGTGAAATTCAATGAAACCCCGCTAAATATTCCTCTGTAAGGTTAGCCTAACCTACCCTTCGCGAGCACCTGCGTTCACCTCAGTTTTTTTTTATGGGATTCTGGCTGCTCATGTTTTTAGTCATTTTTGTATTGTTCTATTATTTGCCGTTATGTTCTTAGTTCCGCGTTGTGGTGTTCGTTCCGATTTCCGCATTAAAAACGTTGTTCTTTTCGTTCTATTATCCAGTTTAGTTGCGCATAGTGGTGTCCATCACATATTGTGTTGTGCATGTTGTTTTGTTTGTCTTCGTCTTGTTGCAAGTTTTTCTGGATTGTCCACTCTTGTTTGTCTCTTCGGTTTTCGCTAAAACTTATCTATGCAAACACAGACCACACAGGGGGAGCCAATGTATTGGTGTGAAAAGCGTTTGTTCTTTTAATGTTTCAACTTTCTTTTCATTATTTGGCTGTAGAATGACACTCGTATAGACAATTACACACTCATTCATGAGTTAAGGTGGTACCTAACATTACAGGGAGGTAACTCTATTCTAACAAACCGGGATCAGTGAAGTGTTTTAAAAGTTCGCTTCAATTGCAAGCGCTTAGCTGACACAGATGTACAATGCTTACAAAACGGACGCTGTGCTGATGGGACCTAATGATTGTTTTACATTTTTAGTGTCTAATAAATAGTATTAAAATTTACTGATAATATCTAGTATAAAAAAATTATAACGATGGGTAGAGATAGGTGTCGCCGTGGTTACTTTATGGCAAACAAGACAAAAAACCAACGATCTTAATTTTTCAAAAATTTAAATAGTGAACGGAAAACTTTTTTTCTAGACCCAAAATTACATGACCATAACCTCTAAGCAGAACCATGTACACATAATCTGCTTGATATTGGTTCAGAAATAACAATAGACGAAAATGATATGCATGTCAGCAGTGGATGGAACGAGGGTAGACGCGTTGTGGAATTAGATGCTAGATGTAATGTACTGCTGCCGGTGTAACTTGTCATTATATTTATCCATAACAGATGGTGAGAGGTAAAAAGAGGTCATCAACTACAATACAATTGAGATTTTTTTTCGCAGATTTTTTTTATACAAAAATATAATAATCTCAGTGTCTACATTTTACCCCAAATACTCTGTCAACTAAGGTTCCAAAAAGGGAGGGGCATTTTACACTAACATATGTAGTTTAGCCCAGAGTTCTATGGTACTGTGGTAGTTATAGCCTTTGTTTAATTAAACACAAACTTGTATGTAGGAAGAAAGGAAAAAAAAATATCAGATGAGCTCCCAGAAAAATACAATGGAAATCTGTTCAACGTGTTTTTAAGAATCAAAGGTACTTTGGTACCGTGGTAGTCACTTGTTATTCCAGTACATTCTATTATTACTTTCAACTTCACTCATTAAATGTAATATATTGAAATAAGTTACTATTCATACAAGATGATCACATTATTAGGAGATAAAGATAGTTATTCAGCTATAATGCACTCATTTGGACTGAAAATGGTGTTGTTGTTTTTTTGTGTTTTTTTTTGTGGAAAATAGGGGGATGACAAAGTATGGCGGTTGTCCTTTTGATCGGTTGAAAAATTCTGTAACTTAGAGAGTGTTACCTAATATTGGTCTTCAAATTACATAAGGATTTTAGAAGGAAATGAACGACACAATTTTTAGATACCATTGTTATCTTAAAAGAAAAAGGTTTTATG
>MJUT01041092.1:688914-704289 GCA_002080005.1 Gigantidas platifrons | reverse complement strand
GAGCCTTAGATGACATAGAAGATACCGTATTACACGGAAACAATAGAGCCTTACATGACATAGAAGATACAGTGTTACACGAAGAGAGTAGAGCCATAGATGACATAAAATATACTATATTACACGGAGACAGTAGAGCCTTAGATGACATAGAAGATACCGTATTACATGGAGACAGTAGAGCCTTAGATGACATAGAAGATACCGTATTACACGGAAACAATAGAGCCTTACATGACATAGAAGATACAGTGTTACACGAAGAGAGTAGAGCCATAGATGACATAAAATATACTGTATTACACGGAGACAGTAGAGCCTTAGATGACATAGAAGATACCGTATTACATGGAGACAGTAGAGCCTTAGATAACATAGAAGATACCGTATTACATGGAGACAGTAGAGCCTTAGATGACATAGAATATACTGTATTACACGGAGACAGTAGAGTCTTAGATGACATAGAATATACTGTATTACACGGAGACAGTAGAGCCTTAGATGACATAGAAGATACCGTATTACACGGAGACAGTAGAACCTTAGATAACATAAAAGATACCGTATTACACGGAAACAGTAGAGTCTTACATGAAATAGAAGATACAGTGTTACACGGAGACAGTAGAGCCTTAGATTACATAGAAGATAATGCGATGTTTTCAAAACTTTTAATTAGTGGTAACGTATCACCTCTTTTCGTGGCAACATGTTGTAATAACATAACATTGGTTAAAATGTTATTAAAACAGATAGGAAACGAAGATGGTTTATGTAATACATCTCTAATAGCCGCTTGTATGCATGGTTATCAGGAAATTGTCATGTTACTGTTAGAATATGGCTGTGATCCAAATGGAAGTACGGAAATACGTCCTTTATGTTCGGCGACAGAATATGGCCATACACTTGTTGCTGAATTATTGCTTAAGTATAATTCTGATCCTGATCTTTGTGATAAAAACAATATGTCGCCTTTATTTATTGCTGCAAGTTTCAATTATTCAGAAATAGCTAAGTTATTAATGGAGAAAAATTGTGATGTCAACCTATCTTGTAAAGACACAAAGACACCTCTATATATCGCCTCTCTACATAATCATATTAAGATAGTCGAACTGCTGTTAGAATACAAATGCAATACAGATATCTGTACCACGAACAACGATTCCCCTCTGTTAGTAGCTTCACAAATGAACCATAGAGAAATTGTTACATTATTGTCAGAAAATAATTGCGATCCCAATATTTGTAATATCTACAACGAGTCACCTCTAGGGGTAGCGATTCAAGAGGGTCATCTCGATGTTGTCAAATTATTATTGGAATACAACTGTGACACAAATTGGAAGAAAAGAAAAGATATCGACCATGATTTTCCTCTATTTCTATCATTAGAACGTCCGGGTGTGCCAAGACGTCTGAATACTTATCGGTCAAATCAATATGAGGTTGTAGAGTTACTACTACATAATAAATGTGATCCTAATATTTGTAATAAAGATGGACAATCACCTCTGCATGTAGCAGTAGAACACAGATACACGAAAGTAATCCTGTTATTATTACAAGCAAATGCTAATCCTAATGTGCAAGACAAAGAAGGTAGAACACCATTACATATAGCGTCAGAAGCAGATGATACAGAAGTAGATGATACAGAAGCATATGATACAGAAGTAGATGATACAGAAGCAGATGATACAGAAGTAGATGATACAGAAGCAGATGATACAGAAGTAGATGATACAGAAGCAGATGATACAGAATCAGATGATACAGATTCAGATGATACAGAAGCTGTCAAGTTATTGCTAGAACACGGAGCTAACCCTGATATTTACGATAACGAACATTGCACACCTTTATTAATAGCTTCAAAGCATGGCCATATGGATATTATAAAACTCCTACTGCAGTACAAATGTAACCCTTATATTTGTAATTGTGACAATGAATTACCATATTGGGTAGCCTATCAATGGGGACATCAGGATATTGGTGACTTGTTGATAAATACAAATTATCCACTATAATCAATCTGATATCTGGGTTTAAATTGTACTTTATGTACATCTTGTTTATACAGAAATATTTTGTTAGAAGTTCTCTTGATGATTTTGTCTATGTATATATTCAAAAGGAACCACCGTGGTTTTGATCGTATGATAGTTGGATTTACAACTACCTGTACAATCAGTGTATATCACCACTAAAGTTGTTTGTTTGAATCCGCTCATTTTGATGTGTTATAAAATTTGTAAGTGACTTGTGACAGGTCGGTGGTTGTCTTTGTGACTCGTTTCCTCCGCCAATAAAACTGACCTCCACGATTTAACTGAAATATAGTTTAAAATGTTGTTAAGCACCATAACCCTAACCCAACCCTATGCATTGATAAAAGTGAGACAGTGTGTCTGTTATTAAAGAATATACATTTTTGATTAATTTTAAAAGGAAGATATCTTGACGAGCTTCAATAAGTAACAGGGCATCCTATTGAGGTGGATAAGGTTGAGACAGGGGCATTCAATTTTCTAGTTTAATGAAGTGCTTGTACCAAGTCAGTAAAATGTGTGGTCATGTATTTGTGTATTAGAAGCATCAATATATATTGACTGTTAGATTTTGTAAGTGTTTCGACAATGTAGTATTTTTTGTTTTATATTTTATTATGTATGTTTTTAATATTAACAGGGTAGTCGTGCAGTAATTAGAACAGTTTATTGTAATATCGGACAGTTCATTATGAGTTTTGTGTAAATAGTAGATACATTCTTTATTGTAATATTGAACAACAACTTCCAATTCATTTTGTTCCGTTGTTTTGTATTACTATAAGTGAAACGGGACAGTGATTTATGTATCAATCAATCATAAACTTGTAAATAATTTTAATAAGACATGGAATTCTTGATAAACTTGTTTATAATTTTAATAAGACATAGAATTCTTCATAAACTTCTATATAATTTTAATAAAACATAGAATTCTTCATAAACTTGTATATAATTTTAATAAGACATAGAATTCTTCATAAACTTGTATATAATTTTAATAAGACAGAATTCTTCATCAACTTGTATATAATTTTAATAAGACATAGAGTTCTTCCGTTTTGTTGGGTTTTCTATGTAAGACAAGCAATAAAGACAGCTGCGCGTGACCTTGTCTTACATGGCATTGTCAGCCAATCAAATCGGCCGAGTATAATCAATAATCAATTCTACGACTGCTGTAGTAATATAAATTGTCGTCTTAGTAGATCTAAAAAAGCTTCAAATATTAATTTTACCAGAATTTTAACTGATTTCCCATAATAGATGTAATGCGGTTTTAAATAAGTGTGTATTTACTGCATTGCACGTGGCGTTGTAATATTTTGTGTAGTAAGCATGACATTGACATGCAAATGAATGAATGAAATCGACATGCTTTGTTTTTAAGTTGAAACGGAAGAAACAGGTACTTGCACTCGTCCTTATTGAAGATCTGAGATTTCTTCCACTCGTGAGAGAAATTCAACGTCTTTCCACTCGTTCCGCTACGCTCCACTCGTGAAAAGACGGAATTTCTCACACTCGTGGAAGAAATCCCAGATTTTCGATAGGGACTCGTGTAAGAACCTATTATTCTTCATAAACTTGTATATAATTTTAATAAGACAATTCCTCATAAACTTGTATATAATTTTAATAAGACATAGAATTTTTCATAAACTTTTATATAATTTTAATGGAACATGGAATTCTTCATAAACTTGTATATAATTTTAAAAATACATAGAATTCTTCATAAACTTACAATAGCTGATTTTAATGTATTTAAAATGAAAGTAGAGAGACCTATTTTTACTCGAGTGGTGCACAATTCTTTCGTAGGTTGGTAATCCTTGACGGGAACAGCTCTTTCCATGTGTGGTCATTGCAATAGGATAGCGTTATAGAACACCACCATATTTACAGAAATTCTTCTACCATATTTGGTGATCCTTCTTGTATTTGGTAATGGTATATTTGGATATAAATCAATCGGTAAACCTTGGGTTAATCCGCTGCTCTCCTTCTATCTATAACTAGAGGAACGGAATTGGCCGAGTTGTGACGAGTGGATCTATAAAACTAGTTTAACTCCACTACAGTACTATTTTGTATTGAAGTTTTATGTACCAATACAGGATAAACGTTAGAGAAAATTGAATGGACAATCCATATGGTCAAACCAGAGATACATGCATCATTGGGCGCATAGCATAGAATTAAGACAAACAAAACAAAAACCACAACACATGTAAATTTAAGACGACGAACATGGACCCCACCACAAAGAGGATGAGCCCAGGTGCTCTTGAGGGATAAGAGGTTTTTGTTTCTAGTATTTACTAATATTGTTTGGTGAAAGTCTTGTAAATGATAGACAACAAATAAGACGTTATTTTCTCAAGCAGTCTATAATATAGGGTTATTGCTTGAATATTGTCCCGAGCAGTATATATAGTATAACTAATCGTAGATTTTGAATATCAAAATAAGACCACTCGTGACCGAATACGCATTAACGATTAAACTCGTGGACGGATTCAAAATGTATGATTTAGTTATACTGTTATTATTTAGACTTTCAAAATTTCTTATATATTATTTTTTTATTTGTATATTTGATTGCACGCGTGTGAATCTACGAGCAATGATACTACAGGGTTCAGTTGGAAGGATCTGCCATCTTGAAAATGTGAAATCCTATTTTTCATATTTACAACAATGTACAAAAATAATTAAATTGCTTACCTTGAAAGCTTAATTTAGTTAAATTAAATCACAATTGAAGCGTATACGAAGCCAAATAGCGTCTAATCTTTACGTTTCAAACTGGAAGTCTTCCTATGACGTCATCTTGGTTATGTGCCAAAGTCATCAATAACATTTCGCGGAATTTTTTCAGCTTACAATCGTATGTGCAAATTCACCGTTGCACAACAAGGGACGTAACCACCACACTTATAGTTTTGCAAAAGTAGTTCCAGCGGGAAAAAACTGATATTTCACATGTGAAATACCGGAATTTATTTCACGGATAAATCCCCATAATTCACACCTATCTATATAATAAAACATATTGCACGAGCTTGCGAGTGCAATATGATATAATGCGAGGGACAATATTCACCAATATTCATGCAATAACCCTTTTATTATATCGTAATAAATATTTTTAGTAACAAATTTTGAATTTTTTTGAAATTTTTGAAATATTTTGAAAAATTTGAAAATTTTGAAATCCTATGACTTTTTTCGAAAGTTTTGAAATTTTATGAAAATTTTGAAATTTAAAATTTTTTAGAAATTTTAGAAATTTTGAATTTAATTTTTTCTTTATTATAATTTTGAATTCTTTGTTAAAAATTTTGAAACGTTATGAAATTTTTGCAATAATAGCATGCAAATACTATACAATTAATGACTTTTAATGAGGTGGATACATACCCATTACATATATAGTGTGGTGGGACAAGATTATGTATCAGGTCGAGCCTGTTGTGTGAACCAGTATCACTACAAGTCGCGATAGCGACGAGTTGTGATGCGGTTAGTTTACGCAACAGGCAAGACCTGATACATAGTCTTGTACCAACAGTCCAACACACTATTTATGTAATAAGCTTATCTAACATTTCAATTAAAACAAATTTTAAGCAAATAACAAGGGTCGAATTAATATTTACAATTTTTTTTTACAATACTCGCAGGAAGACTACATTTTGTGAATGACATCACGTTATTTGTTGCCGTTCTTTCACCAATGTCAAATTACTTTTCAATCACTTTCAGTGTCACTGTACAATCCGACAACGCTTTTAAAAAAGAAATGTGGACCTCACAGTTGCCGGAAATATTAATACCATGTCTTTACGTTGCCTCCATTTATGTGTTTTTCGCCTTAGGGCCGAGATATTCACCTGGCGTGACATCACACCAGGTGATTATAATATTCCAACAAGGTAAACAAAACCACGAGGTGATTATAATGTTTTATAAAGATCATTACTAGGGACGTCAGCCAATCAGAAAAAGACATTATCTGAAGTCATATAATAAAAGGATTTATTACATACTTAGTTAAAATAAAGGCATTTTTGTATGACCAATATGACCGGAAGTAAACTGTCCATATTTTCACACCCCG
Organism: Gigantidas platifrons; assembly: GCA_002080005.1. Lineage (NCBI taxonomy): Eukaryota > Metazoa > Mollusca > Bivalvia > Mytilida > Modiolidae > Gigantidas > Gigantidas platifrons. The sequence continues at coordinate 698,103 of MJUT01041092.1, read as the reverse complement.
GGAAAAATAACTGGTTATTAGGTGCCCCTCGTGCGTTTCAGACAAAATAAACAACTTCCGGTGTTTACGTCTACAGATGTCGGAAGTATATAATAAATAGTTTAATACATGGGCATTTCCATATTGGCCTGGTTATCATCCCTCGACCCATATTGGCCCTCGACTTCGTCTCCGGCCAATATGGGTGTCTCGGGATGATAACCAGGCCAATATGGAAATGACCATGTATTAATCTGTATATATTGCACGATTCTTTTCCATTGAAATTAATAGGAAAATATTTATTACTATATAGTAAAATAAGTCAGCTCACTTTAAACTATATTGAACTGTCTAGTTGTTTTATTTACCTGATGGTATCACTTTAGTTGTTTTTTGTCTGTATGTGTAACCTCGTAATATCATGTAATCTGTATTTCAAAAAATAATTTACCGTATTATGTTTTTGTCATAACACCCCATCTGGGTAATGATATCGTTTATGGACAGCAAACTAGGGGCCGTTTCACACTCATCTTATGGTGTCATTAATTGTACTCATTGTTGACAATACAAACTACTGTGAATATTAAATGTAGAACAACACTAAAATGTCGTTAATTTATGTCCAAGTGTAAAGTTTAATAGTATCTTGTATACAATTATATTTATATCTTTTCTTGTATAGTAATTTTATGTTTAGTTAATAGTAAGAACTGCACGCTACCCTGTGGTTGTATAGATATTTGTAGATTGTAAAATTGTCTTGCTTATTATTGAATTTATTGTTGAATGTTGAATATTGAATCTTTATAAATTATGATTATCTTATTATTGATTTTATTGTATGTTGAATATTGAATCACTATAAATTATGATTATCTTATTATTGAATTTATTGTTGAATGTTGAATATTGAATTATAATAAATTATGATTATCTTGTTATTGAATTTATTGTTGAATGTTGAATATCGAATCATTATAAAATATTGGTTACTGTAACGCAGAGCGTTACAAATGTCCCCCAAACAAACAATACAAATACTAGTGGTATGAATGAAGAATAGTATGATAACATAGCAAGAAAAAATAAGATATGATATGATCTTAAGGACCATAATATGGCTCCCAAATGATGGATATCAATTTGCAACATCATAATCTACTTGGAAACTAAATTTCGCCCAAATCGGAGGATTTTTGTATTTTGGTGGCCATTTTTGGTTCAAAATGGCCACCATAGCAAACCAAAATGGTTGCCATATGGTGCAGCATGTCTTACTCCCTGTAAATATCCATTTCCATTGAAATCTTTCCATTTTCGAATTCTTAACGATTTTTAAGATTTTTATAATGGTGGCCATTTTGAAAATTTTTAAAACAAAGAGCACAACTTTGAGTGATGATCTATTTTTGTGTCAAGAATCAAAAGGATCCGCTGTTTGGAGTGAATTTAACATTTTTCCATCTTGGTTACCATGGCAACGGCGGCCATTTCGAATTTTTTCAACTCCTCAAGAGCTGCCACACACTACGGTGGATATTCCTACAAAGTGTCATGAAGTTTGATGAAAGGAATCAAAAATTTGATTTAATCTCCCCTTTTTTGTTTCCATGGCAACTGCGGCAAATTTTGTCCAACCGATTCCGATTTTTTAGGCTTATCTCATTCCACTAGATGTGGATGTTGTTCCTATCAAGCTTAATCAATATCTGTTTGGCGAGTAACCTGCTATGATCAATTTTTGTGCTTTTCATTTTTTTAGCATTTTGGCCGTTTCCATGGCAACGGCAGCCATTTTGAAAAAATCAACCCTTAAAGGCACAACTTCACATGGCATATCATATAGCTACAAAGTTTCATAAAGTTTGATCAAGGCATCTCCGAGAAATGTATCGGACAAACTTTTGGCGGAAGAAAGAAAGAGGAAGAAGAATAATAATAAGAATAAGAATAATAACTAGAATTGCCATTGCAAAGCAATAGCAGACGTCACCCCACCCCATTATTTTGGTACCTCTGTTTGCATCTTGGTTACCATGGCAACGTCCGCCATTTTAAATTTTATCAACACGCCAAAAGCTTCCACACACTGCAGTGAATATTCCTACGATGTTTCATGAACTTTGAAAATTATTATATTAGACAAAAAATATTGGTTACAAATGTTTCCCAAACGAACAATACACAAGATATGATATGATCTGAAGGATCATAATATGGCTCCCAAACCATGGATATCAATTCCCAACATCAAAATCTACTTGGAAACCAAATTTCGCCCAAATCGGAGGATTTTGGTATTTTGGTGGCCATTTTTGATTCAAAATAGCCGCCAAAGCAAACCAACGATGGATATCAATTCGCAACATCATAATCTACTTGGAAACCGAATTTCGCCCAAATAGGAGGATTTTTGTATTTTGGTGGCCATTTTGGATTCAAAATGGCCACCATAGCAAACCAACAATGAATATCAATTCGCAACATCATAATCTACTTGGAAGCCAAATTTCTCTCAAATCGGAGGATTTTTGTATTTGGCGGCCATTTTGTACCTTGGTTACCATGGCAACGGCCGCAATTTTGAATGTTTTCAACCCCCCGAAAGCTGCCACACACTACGGTGGATATTCCTACAAAGTTTCATGAAATTATTCCAAAAATGTTTTAAATCCACCCTTTTTTGTTTCCATGGCAACTGCAGCAAAGTTTGTCCAACCGATTCCGATTTTTTTGGCTTGTTTCATTCCACTATATGTGGATGTAGTTTCTATCAAGTTTCATCAATTTCTGTTCGGCGAGTAACTTGCTATGATCATTTTTGTGTTTTTCAATTTTTTAGTATTTTGGCCGTTTCCATAGCAACGGCAGCCATTTTGAAAAAAATCAACCCTTAAAAGCACAACTTCACATGGTATATGATATTCCTACAAGGTTTCATAAAGTTTGATCACAGCATCTCCGAGAAATCAAGCAGACAAAAATGTGTGGAAGAAGAATAAGAATAATAATAATAGTGAAAAAGAAACGTAGAATAGCAATACGTCACCCGACTGCAGTCAGGGTAACGTAATAATAATAGTGAAAAAGAAACGTAGAATAGCAATACGTCACCCGACAGCAGTCGGGGTGACGTAATAAGAAACGGAGCAAACACAATATGTCTCCCAAACTTTGTTTGGGGGACATAATTATGATTATTATACCTCACTAACTTCTCATTGATTAAATTAAATCACATGACCTGAAACAATTTTAATGTTTTGTGAAAATTAACCCAAACAACCCTATTGTTCCCCAGTAAACAACCCATTGCGTGCTTCAAAAGGGAAACAACTCTTTCCGGAAGTGTCATTGTCGTCTGTTTGCTTACAATTTGGTCGGACCAGTAGGATGGCAGTCGCTAATTCTTCTACTTCTACATGTATTTATTCAAATGCCCAATCCTTGTTCTGTTGTTCGGTATAATAAAACTGTTATTCCCTTCAATGGATTGTAAACATCAGACTTGTTAACCCTCAAGGGGTTGTTTCCCTCGGGATAAAGCCCTCGGGAAAACAACCCCCTTCAGGTTAGCAATTCTGGATGTTTACATCCATTAAAGGCAATAATTGTTTATGATCTTATTATTGAATTTATTGTTGAATGTTAAATATTGACTCATTATAAATTATGATTATCTTATTATTGAATTTATTGTTGAATGTTGAATATTGAATCATTATAAATTATGATTATCTGAAAAACGTCTCGAGTGTGTATACGTCTGTAGAGCTACAATAGGTGAGTTAAAACTTCACTTGGCATCGTCTGTCAATATTAAATCTGTCTGACCTTTAGGCAGGGGCAGCCTTAGGAGGTGCGGCTGAGCCCAGTTATTCTGAGTAAACCCTGCAGTGTGTTATGTGTACTTGAATATCCGAGAGTAGACAACTCCTTTGCAAGGCCCAATTGGGAGTTTTTGGAATAACCTTCATCGACCACATATATGTTTCACTTGCCATAAACACTGCCCACTCCTTTCCTCATTCATGACTTATCACTGCGTTTGTAACTAGAATAACACGACAGGTGCCACTAGTGGAGCAGAAACTCCTTTCCCTTCTGGAGCACATGAGTTCATCACCAGTTTTTAGTGGGTTTGTGTTGCTCGATCTTTATATATAATTAGTTTCTGTTGAGTGCTTTGAAGATCGTTGTTTGTCCTTTTGTAATTTTTTGTTTGGCCATTGTATTGTTTGTCTTTCTTCGAATTACGGATTCTGATTACCTCCCTTTGGTATCTCATAATTGAAAGATTGGAAAGCTCAATAATTTAATAAAAGTCTAGTCAAAACAACGCATTCATATATTTGATCTGCATGACAACCTATCAATTCCTATATTGAATAGTTATGTTATTACAGGGACCCATAAAGATTTAGCTAGGTCAAATCTGATTGAAAAACATAGGTATAGTCCAGTTGAATTTGTGAAAGACCTGGAACAAAGTGAACAAGAATTCTGAGAGTATTGCACATAGTAATACATTGTCAACTGCCGGCCGCAAAAATCAGAGGATCTAAAATATTAGAAGTATCACCTTGCAGTGACTAGATTTTAAATTACAAGTTCAAGGGCCAAAACTCTGGCAAAAATAATTCAAAAAGACAGAAATTTGAATTTTATCTTAACGTTTACAGGCAAAAATAATTCAAAAAGACAGAACTTTGAATTTTATCTGAACTTAATCCACAATCAATGTTTGGAGCAATGTTCAGCAGGAGGCACAAAATTGAGCAAAGCAAGCATTGTAACTCATCTAGAAATAGCCACATACCAAATATCAAGTCAATACCTCATAGGACAACTAAACATTTGAAAAAAAAATACAAGTTCAAGGGCCATAACTCAGCCAGAAATCATTCGACCAGAACGAAATTCAAACTTAAACTATAACTAATCTATATATAGCTACATACCAAATATCAAGTCAATATATCAAAGGACGTAAATAAAAGTCAGGACAACTTAAAATTTTAATGTGACGAACGGACGGAACCTAAAACTATAGTCCCCTTCGGCTTTCGTCGGTAGGGGACTAAAAAGAAATAAAGTATCATATTATCTTTATATACCCATGTTGATAGAAATATAACAAAAGAACCGCCCAGTGCATGAATGTGCAACGTATCCCCCCCGCACTTGCATATTTAGTTTTATATATTTATAGAAAGCAGCCTTGCAGTCTTAATGTATAGCATACTTACAAGCCACATGCAAACAATTATTCAAATCTATCGATGTTTACTAAAGTTATCGTGTAAACAAGACACAATTCTCAAAATTTGTGATTTTTCAACCAAAAATTAAGATTTTCCACCAAAACCCTTGCATCAAATATTTCCATGTAAGAACAAATCCAAGATAATGATAATTACAAGCCACTTGCAAAATATTATTTAAATCTATCCATGTTTACTAAAGTTATCGCGTAAACAAGACACAATTCTCAATATTGGTAATTTTTCAACAAAAAACTAAGATTTTTTCCCAAAACCCTTGCTTCAAATATTTCCATGTTCGAACCCATCCAGGATAATGATAATTACAAACAACATGCAAAACATTATTCAAATGTATCCATGTTTACTGAAGCTATCGCGTAAACAAGACACAATTCTCAAAATGATTGATTTTTCAACCAAAAATTTTCCACCAAAACCCTTGCATCAAATATTTCCATGTTAGAACCCATCCAAGATAATGATAATTACAAGCCACATGCAAAAAAATATTCAAATCTATCATTGTTTACTCAGGTTATCGCTTAAATGTGTGACGAACGGACAGACGGCTGCTAGTACTACATACCCTCACCGCTATCACGGGGGAAAAAAGAAGAATTTATTGTAAACAACATGTCCCCCATCAGTGAAGGGGAGACATAATAGTCCCCATCAGTGAAGGAGAGACATAATAGTCCCCTATAAGTGAAGGAGAGACATAATAGTCCCCTATCAGTGAAGGAGAGACATAGTACTTATTGGCCCGGGGCCGAAATTCCGTATTAATATAGGCAATTAATATGAGAGGAAAAATTAAAACCGTATTAGTCAGGCAGATTTGTCATAATAGGACAGATTATTTTATACTTATTGACTGGGTATGAGGGGAATAGTAAGTTTATTGACCCCGAGATACCAACTATTGCCCGAGGCGAAGCCAAGGGCAATAGTTGGCATCAAGGGGTCAATAAACTTACTATTCCCCGAATATCTAGTTAATAAGTGTTTTATTATACCGAAAGAGAAACTGACAACGCAGGTCACACAAGACGAAGAAAAACAAACAACAAAAACACAACACAATATGTGTTGGATACCACTATACACAAACAAATACAATTAAGACATGAGCCCTCCTACAAACAAACAAAAATGTTTATGAATAAATAATTGTAAAATAATGTATTAAAATGTTACAATAATATTTCTGGATGGTTTTCCATACGACCCTCTCAATCTAAGACATCTACAATTTTTCGAACCCAGTGAATGCAGTGAACGGCAACGACTTATATTTAATGTAATATGTCTATATAAAGCATCCCTGTTATTTACAAATTAAAACTCGTCTATGGGTGTGACTTCTTTTCGTTTAAATAAAAATTTAAATTCTCGTTCATCTTATCGAAAAGAAGAAATAAATAAGACTCAAATTAATTATTATTAACAACACACAATTTATATAGGATACTTATTGTAAAATTTGCTCTAGCTAAATCATCATATGTGAGGGACACAAATCTACCTGTAATATTCGAAACGTCTGCACACTTGTAGTGTCTCTCGAATTTTACGAAAGCAGATTAGTTCCGAATGTAATAGTAAAGCCAAGTAACCAATCCGTACACGGCATTAAAATTCCGCGAAACAATGTGACAGTGTCGGTCAAATAGTTGGAAACTATTGAAACTATTTGACCGGTGAAGTAAACTTCTCGACATAAGCCTGGAAAAATAGTAAAACTATCGAGCTGATTTTTATATAGAAAATTACAACTGAGGTATAATAATACATATTATTACATACTTAGTTAAAATAAAGGCTTTTTTGTATGACCAATATGACCGGAAGTAAACTGTCCACATTTTCACACCCCGGGAAAATAACCGGTTATTGGATTAGTACAAGATCATTTCCATATCGAGGCCCATATTGGCCCGGGCCAATATGGGTGTCTCTTTTCTAGATGTCGGAAGTATGTAATAAATAGTTTAATACATGGGCATTTCCATATTGACCTGGTTATCATCCCTCGACCCATATTGGCCCTCGACTGCGTCTCTGGCCAATATGGGGGTATCGGGATGATAACCAGGCCAATATGGAAATGCCCATGTATTAATCTGTATTTATTGTACCTCAGTATATGAACATCACTACAACATTTTCTACATTAAAATTGCTATTTTTCTCCTTTTCCAGTTGTTTGACTATTGAGCGGTCCATAGTTTTTAAGACTATGGACCGGCAATGTGAATCGTTTTCGTGGATTTTTAGTTCCGCGACCGGATTGGATAAAAGTTTTATATTAATTCGGAACACTCAGACTTCATTGACTATTAACGAAAACTCTGAAATTTTCAAATTTCAAAAATTTCAAATGAATTCCAAATTTTCCAAAGATTTCAAATTTTCAAAAATTTTCAAAAATTTCAGTTTTTATAAAATTTCATAAAATTTCCAAATTTTCAAAAAAATGTAAAAATTTAAAAATTTAAAAAAAATGTTTTAAAGTTCAAAATTTTAAAATTTCAAAAATGTCAAAAAAATTCAAAATTTCAAAATTTTTTAAAAATTCAAAATTTTCATAAGACTTGTAGTGACCATGCAAATTTATGCTGAAGTCTACTTTCTCAAAAGAATCAAACTCTTATGAATGACTGGGGAAATAGCATAAAAATGTCCATGAGACAATATTCAGACTTATAATGCAAAATACTGGCAAAAGATGGGTGATTTTATTGGTCTTTATCATTTTGAGGTGATCATTCAACTATGAGTCTAATGTTTCTCGGTATAATAAAATACTTATAGACTGTGTATTCAGGAATAGCAAGTTTGTTGTCCCCTCGACCCTGATTATTGACCTCGGCTTCGCCTCGGTCAATAGGCAGTGTCTCCGGGACATCAAACTTGCTATTCCCTCATACCCAGTCAATAAGTTTATATTATTTAATAATAAAGATGATATACAAAAAAAAAACATACACATTTCTAAAATCTTTAATGTATAAAAGATATACAACCTATCTGGTTTTAATTATATAATAATATGTAGGTAACTAAATATATAAAATCTTACATTTTCATATGAATTAAAATATTGCTTTATTATTCTTATTAATTACAAAAAGTGACCAGGAATATTACCTTGTCAACACAAATTACTTCTTTAAAAAAAATGTTTTTTGAACTCGTTAAATATTTATCTAAATTAATATAGCTGAAAAATTGCTCACTGGACGTTAAACACCAATCAATCAATCAATCAATCAATCTAAATTAAAAAAATTAGTTTTGATATAAATGCAGAAATTTTAAACTATGAATTTGAATATTAATATAATATTAATGGTCTTGACAATGATAATATGGATTTAAAAACTAGAGGCTCAGATGAGCCTGTATCTCTCACCTGACATAACTAAGTCCTCTTAAGAATGTCTGCATGCCGAATACATCTAAGTTACTATTCAAATCCCATAGGGTTTTATGTTAAAACTATGTCTGCTCATGGCAGTCATCTTGGATGGAGGTCGTGGTCACCGGACACAATTTTAAAAGTATACTACCCAAGGACCATCCATGCCATGTTTGCTTTAAACTGATTGACTGGTTTCAGAGGAGAAGACTTTTAAACAATTTTCCCATAGGGTCCTATGTTAAAACTATGTCCGCTGATGGTGGCCATCTTGGATGGAGGTTGGGTTCACAGGATATACTTTTGAAAGTTGACCACCTAAGGACCATTCATGCCATGTTTGCTTTATATTGACTTGCTGGTTTCAGAGGAGAAGACTTTTAAACATTTTTTCCATAGGGTCCTATGTTAAAACTAAGTCGAGTCATGGCGGCCATCTTGAATTTCCGATCAACAAACGATTCACATGTTTAGTACAGGACCACCCAATGATAATTCCTGTAAAGTTACAATTCA
>MJUT01041092.1:664244-686322 GCA_002080005.1 Gigantidas platifrons | reverse complement strand
AAGGATAGCCAGGTTTGGTGTGCATAAAAGAAATATATTAAGATATTGTCTTATTTACTAGTGCTTTTGTTTTTAATTAAAAGAAAAAAAAAAATTTTTTTAAATCATTTGCTTAGTTGGGCTACGAAATCCAAGAAAATTGGTTCCCCATAAATAAGAAATATCTTGCAATACTGTCTATCAGTCAGTTAGAAAGTTACTAGCACTATTTATTTACAGGCTTGGAGAAATCTTGTGCTCACATTGAGTTATGAGTTATGTTCATCAGTGTAAAAAAAAATACTTCTAAGTCTACGAAATACTGACCACCTTCAACAAGCTGAAGATTATATCACAGCTTGCACATGACATTTGAATAATGATAAAATTATTTACACGTTTCATAAATAAGTATTTGATAGAAGTGACATCAGCATTGATTGTTTCAACCAACGCACTCATAACTATAGGCTGTGGCAGCCGGTTACTGTCAGATATCGTACGAGGGGAAAACAAATCTTGTCTTTGTTGAGTCGTACAGGGTGGGACAATTAAAGACCAGTAATGTATGTGTTGTGGTGACTTTAAAAATGAAGAACAAAAATAAAATGTTCTACTTCTTTAATTGACGATTTTTACTCAAGTTTCAAACAGATTTTTCTTCACGTTTCTTTAAATCCTTCGTTATTTCCGATGTCATACATGTACTTACTGATCCTTTTTCTTTACAGCTTAATTCCAGATCTATGGCTTTCTCCATCATACAAGCAATCTCTCCAACACTCAGATTATATGCTGGAAATGGCATTTCATCCTGATCTTTATCATTTATAAACTCCCTATAAAATAAAACAGCTTTCAAACAAGAAGGGAGGCATCATGGTCGTGATCGTATGGTAGTTGTATATACAGCTATCTATGCAATTAATGCCTATCACCATTGATGTTTTGAGTTCGAATCTCGGTCAGGGTGAGGTGTACAACATTATGTGATAAATTTGTCAGTGACTTGTGACAGGTCGGTGGTTTTCTCCGGGTCCCCTGGTTTCCTCCACCAATAAAACTGACCGCCACTAAATAACTGAAATATTGTTGGAAGTGGCGTTAAACACCATCAAACAAACAAACCAAACAAGAACCTCCAGCATATGATGTTGATCATCGTACTTGTTTAATCCTGAATAGTTAATTTTGGAAATTGCTTTATGAACTTCTTTCCTGCAAAGTAATAACCAGAGGCTCTCAAGGGCCTATAATCACTGATCTAATTTATTTAGGCAACGCACAACAAGCAAATCTGAAGCTCCTCGTTTGAGTGTTTTATACCCAAATGAATTAAGTATGAAAGGATAAGAATGTAAATGAAGAGATTGTTTATCATCAAAAGGAACAGTGCTTTTATTGCTGTTCTACATTTTTCGCCCCAATGGCACATTTACAGCAAAAACAAATATTCCCTTCCTTTGGTTAAATTAGGCCCAATTAGCATATTAGATCCTAAAAAAACTGTCAAAATTACAAATTTCATGGAAAAATTCCTAATAAATTAATCAACTCATTAACATAAAACTACACCTTAAATTTCAGTTCATTTTAGCTTAAAATACACTGTGTGGTATGTCTGCCCATTTGAAGAAATTTCTATTATTAGTGACTGTGGCCATTTTTGATAGAGGTCAGAGCTGTCCGATATGATTTTGTAGGTGGACTACCCCCAAGGTCTATTCCTATAATGTATGGTTTAATTTTGTTCAGTGGTTTCATACAAGATGATTTTCAAATGATTTTTTGCCAAAATCAGCATAATTTGCATATTTCCCTTAAAAAAAGACAAAAATTATAATGTTTCAACAAAAAGTGTAACATATGTCATGCATCTCAGTGAAATGTAATTAGTATTCAAATCAAAGACAATACGGCTTTATTAGCCCTGCAGGTGTCTTTGACCACTATGTTCTATTTATAGTAACAGCAGCCATATTGGTCAGTAGAAGTAGTCATTGGATACAATTTTTGTCTTTGTAATGTCTGTCTTTTGATTGACGACTTCTGAGTATTCCTTTGGTATCTTCAAACTTTTGTTTTCTGACACCAGAACTAATGATTTCACTGTACTTTCAGGTTGAACGTGATAAAATAATAAACAAATATTTCAACAGAATTTAAACAGTAAAACAGTTAATACACGTACAATAGTTTGTTTTCTACCATTTTCTGAAAGTCCTCCGACACTTTCAATGCCTTGTTTTCTTTCTCTTTTATTTGTTCATCTTCTTTTTCTTTCTCTGGAAACAAAAATTATACTGATTTGATTTTGAAACTAATAGAAAACTAGAGGATCACTTGAACTTGTATCACTCTCTTTGAATTTGAATTTGAATTAAATTTTAGTATTTAACGCCACTTTCAGCAATATTTCAGCTATATCATGGCAACCAGTTTTAGTCGTGAAGGAAGCCGGAGTACCCGGAGAGAACCACCGACCCTGGGCAAGCAACTGGTAAACTTTATCACTTGCGGCTGCGAGTCGAGTGCACCCTTTTTTGTAATTTACAAAGCTGGGCGCGAACCCACGCAGTATTGGTCATTTTGGTGATTGGCTTGTATGAGTTGTTAGATCCAACGACCTAACACATTGAGCCACACGGGCCCCACACTTACTTTGAGGGTAAAGAAGATTTATTTTATTGTACACTATAACATGTCTTAAAATATAATTCATATATGATATGAAAGAACCATCAACTTTAGTGACATATCTTTTACATAAAATTTGCCAGAAAAAAGGCTATTTCAAAATTTTACAATACAGAAATATTCGATGATAAAATAAAGACATAGGCTGAAAGAATAGATGAACTGAAATTAAACGTAATTACTGCCATTATGTTTAAAAAGAACACAGTGTTTAGAAGTGACAGGAGAGCTGTCAAGGTGATTTTTTTTACCTGATTCTGACTGTCCTGTTGGTTTGGAAAACATTTTCTTATACATATTCTTCTCCAATAAGCTGAACTTTTTTTTATATCACTGAAAATATTGAACAATTTATCATTAATATATTTTTATATGAACAATTTTAAAATTATCAAACAAATTACATTACATAAACAGAACAAAGGATTCTGCATTTAGTATTAACAATCTTCAATGACGAAATAACTGTTTTTATTAAAATATATTTACTTTGTGTGTTCATTTTAATAGAAAGCCCAATGTGATTGGTCAAAAGGTTGACATGTGATTTCAAAATTGACGCTTCATCATTCAATGAAGTGCACAACCATTCAACAAAGCCCATTTGCTGGACCTGTTTTTGAACGTCATGAAACTTAACTACAAAGTTGAAATCCTGGAATATTGATGCCAATAATAATCATTTTTATGTTTTGTTTGTTTATGGCGTTTAATATCACTTTCAACAATATTTCAGCTATATTGTGGAGGTCTTACTGGTGGAGGAAATCGAAGGACCCGGATAAAAACATCGACCTGTCATAAGTCACTGACAAACTTTATCACATAAGGTTGTACTCCTCGCCCTGATCGAGATTTGAACTCACAATATAAGTGGTGATAGGCACTGATTGCATAGTAAGTTGCAACTCCAACTACCATATGATCACGGCCACGACGGCCCCCTATTGTATTTGATAATGTAAAAATGTAATAATAAGTATTGAAAAAATTGTCCAGTTTTATTGGGTTGTAACAGTGTTGACAGAAGTACGGTACATTTTTATAGAAAGCACTCATACATAATGTACACAATGTAGATATGTCAATGAATTCATGCTCCAATAAAATTACAAAAGATTGTATTTAACTCATTAACAAAAGAAAAGATGTATTACTAATTAACAAATAGTTCATGGCACTAAGGGCCATAAGGCAGTTTATGGACCGGGATGTCACCCACAAAATATTATATGGACCGAAGCGAAGCTGAGGTCCATATACTATTTTGTGGGTGACGGTTCATAAACTGCCATTTGGCCTGAAGTGCCATGAACTGTTTGTTATATTATACTCAATACATGCAAATTTGTCAGACAACATGTTTTTGTTATTGTATATCTAAGACAAAAAACGAGTTCGGACAAAATCCAGAAGAAAACATTATATTGATCGGGCCCGGTCAGTATATTAAATATTGACCGGGTGCGCTAACAAAGACAAATAGGGAAAATAAAAATGTAAAGTATAATATTATACAATTACTGACTTTTAATGATGTGGATACATATAGATTCTCCTTCAGTTGCCCGTGGGTTACGATATTTCTCCACTCAAGAGAGTTAAGTTAAAATATTTAACCACAAGCCGTCAGGCGAGTGGTTAAAATTTTAATTTAACTCTCGAGAGTGGAGAAATATTGCAACCCACATGGGCAACTGAAGGAGAATTTGTTTCTCCCATTATTTAACACAAACTTTATTTCAAAATTTGAAATTAATGCGGGGAAAGGCACGAGACATTTTAATCCTCTAGAGGATTACAGTTCATTCCATCACTGGTTCAGCGGGGTTAACCCGCCGTATTAATGGGAGAAAAGGATTTATTAACCCAGGAACATTATATTTACCGAGGCCAGATGACCGAGGTAAATATATTATTCTTGAGTTAATAAATCCTGGTATCCATCGAATTGAAAGTCATTAATTGTTTTATTATACGACACATTTTATATGTTGATTTCACCCTTAAAATAAGCTTTTATCACGACGTTTTCTTTGATTTCGTATGGTGCAAAACGTTGGAATGTTATATTCACCACGTGTTATGCCGCGTGAGGTGAATATAACGTTTTGTCAAAGAGCATTTCTAGGGACGTCAGCCAATCAGAAAAGACATTTTCTGAAGTCATATAATAATACACAATATAATACAGTCATCCCTGCCTTAAAGGACACATATATATAACAAATCACAGTCTATAATACAGTCAAACCTGCCTTAAAGGGCACCTCTATATAACAAATCACTGTCTATAATACAGTCAAACCTGCTTTAAAGGACACCTCTAAATAACAAATCACTGTCTATAATACAGTCAAATCTGCCTTAAAGGGCACCTCTATATAACAAATGACAGTCTATAATACAATCAAACCTGCCTTAAAGGACACCTCTATATAACAAATCACTGTCTATAAAACAGTCAAATCTGCCTTAAAGGGCACCTCTATGTAACAAATGACAGTCTATAATACAATCAAACCTGCCTTAAAGGACACCTCTATATAACAAATCACTGTCTATAATACAGTCAAACCTGCCTTAAAGGGCACCTGTATATAATAAATCACTGTCTATAATACAGTGAAACCTGTCTTAAAGGGTACCTGTATATAACAAATCACTGTCTATAATGGATGATTTCATTTTCTCCATTGGCGTTGGGAGTATTATCAAGAGGAGGAAGAATGGGATAGCATTAAGCGGTTTAACCCCACATCATGTTTTTGCCTGTCCCGTGCCAGAACCTGGATTTCTAATGACATATGTCATGTTCTTTTTTCTGTTCTACGATCGTTTGTTAATATTGTTTGAATCTATGACCATCACTGTTTAAAATTTCTCATCATGATATTCCCAACTACAACATAGCTTTGTATCAGTTATGTATCTTCTTCTTATACCTTTTTTTAATTCTTTTTTTTCTGCAGAAGTTTTAATTGCGTGTGTGTGTGTGTGTGTGTGTGTGTGTGTGTTCTTTTTCATATACTATGACCAGGTATTGAATAACCTATAATTATACTGAGTTTAATCAAAACTTAGTCCATTCATTGCTTTACTGAGTTTAATTCATTGTTGGCATCTTTAATGCTCTAATATTTCAAAATAAAATCACTGGTCACACATCTACTAAAATATTCTGTTAACTACTCATTTTGAATTGTGTTAACAAGGGCTATTCCATTTAAAAATTATATAGCAGAGTAGGATGGCAGTTAAATATGGAACTGCAACCAACACATCTTTTTTTTTTAACATTGTGTTTGGAATTGATAGGTGTTCAGTGTATACATGTATTTCCTACATTTTGGACTTTCTCTAAAGTTCGGTTTATACAAGATTCTGATTTATACAGGATTCTGGTTTATTCAGGGATCCGTTTAAGCAGGTTTATACAGGATTCTGGTTTATTCAAGGATAGTTTAAACAGGTTTATACAGGATTCTGGTTTAATCAGGGATCAGTTTAAGCAAGTTTATACAGGATTCTGGTTTATTCAGGGATCAGTTTAAACAGGTTTATACATGATTCTGGTTTATTCAGGGATCCGTTTAAGCAGGTTTATACAGGATTCTGGTTTATTCAAGGATCAGTTTAAACAGGTTTATACAAGATTCTGGTTTAATCAGGGATCAGCTTAAACATGTTTATACAGGATTCTGGTTTATTCAAGGATCAGCTTAAGCAGGTTTATACAGGATTCTGGTTTATTCAGGGATCAGTTTAAACAGGTTTATACAGGATTCTGGTTTATTCAGGGATCCGTTTAAGCAGGTTTATACAGGATTCTGGTTTATTCAAGGATCAGTTTAAACAGGTTTATACAGGATTCTGGTTTAATCAGGGATCAGCTTAAACATGTTTATATAGGATTCTGGTTTATTCAAGGATCAGATTAAGCAGGTTTATACAGGATTCTGGTTTATTCAGGGATCAGTTTAAGCAGGTTTATACAGGATTCTGGTTTATTCAGGGATCAGTTTAAACAGGTTTATACAGGATTCTGGTTTATTCAGGGATCCGTTCAAGCCGGTTTATACAGGATTCGGGTTTATTCAAGGATCAGTTTAAACAGGTTTATACAGGATTCTGGTTTATTCAGGGATCAGTTTAAGCAGGTTTCACTGTAATTGTTTTGTTAAACATAATAAACTTACCTTTCCAAGAAGAAATACAATTTTCACATTGGAGTGATCGTAATTTTTGGCTTTATTACAGTATGTAATAACTTGACCGAACTTGTTCATCTTTGAGGAACAGATGGCCATATTTGTAAATAACGTTAGCAGCTTTTCTTCCTGTATCTTCTGTTCTCCTTTGTCTTTCACATTACGATTTTCCAAAATGTTCGATGCCTAAAATAAAAATACTATTAAAACCTGTATTAAAAGGTCACCTTTGCGACATAGAAAAAGTGGTCCTTCAAGACAGGTGACCTCTTAAAAGAGGTTCAGTTAATATGAAATTTTCTATAATATGACAAAAATGTGACCTTTTAATACAGGTGGCTGCTTAATAGATGTGACATTATGGGCAGGTTTGACTGTAACATTAAAATGTTCACAAATTTGATTGATTGATTGTTGTTTAACGTCAAGAGAGCAGTAGTCTCCCCCTTTTAAGCCAACCTCTTATCAGATCAGATCTCAGATGCACTGAGATAGATCTGGTAAATTACTAGTAAATTGTCCCCCCGTGACAGGCCACCTCTCTTATCAGATCAGATCTCAGATGCACTGAGATAGATACAGTAAATTACTAGTAAATTGTCCCCCCGTGCCAGGCCACCTCTCTTATCAGATCAGATCTCAGATGCACTGAGAGAGATACAGTAAATTACAAGTAAATTGTCCCCCCGTGACAGGCTACCTCTCTTATCAGATCAGATCTAAGAAGTACTGAGATAGATACAGTAAATTACTAGTAAATTGTCCCCCCGTTACAGGCCACCTCTCTTATCAGATCAGATCTCAGATGCACTGAGATAAATACAGTAAATTACTAGTAAATTGTCCCCCAGTGACAGGCCACCACTCTTATCAGATCAGATCTCAGATGCACTGAGATAGATACAGTAAATTACTAGTAAATTGTCCCCCCGTGACAGGCCACGTCTCTTCTCAGATCAGACCTCAGATGTACTGAGATAGATACAGGAAATTACTGGTAAATTATCCCCCGTGACAGGCCACCTGTCTTATCAGATCAGATCTCAGAAGTACTGAGATATATACAGTAAATTACTACTAAATTGTCCCCCCGTGACAGGCTATCTCTCTTATCAGATCAGATCTAAGAAGTACTGAGATAGATACAGTAAATTACTAGTAAATTGTCCCCCCGTGACAGGCCACCTCTCTTATCAGATCAGATCTCAGATGCACTGAGATAAATACACAAAATTACTAGTAAATTGTCCCCCCGTGACAGGCCACCTTTCTTATCAGATCAGATCTCAGATGCACTGAGATAGATAGAGTAAATTACTAGTAAATTGTCCCCCCGTGACAGGCCACCTCTCTTATCAGACCAGATCTGAGATGCACTGAGATAGATACAGTAAATTACTAATAAATTGTCCCCCCGTGACAAGCCACCTCTCTTATCAGAATAGATCTCAGATGCACTGAGATAGATACAGTAAATTACTAGTAAATTGTCCCCCCGTGATAGGCCACCTCTCTTATCAGATCAGATCTCAGATGCACTGAGATAAATACAGTAAATTACTAGTAAATTGTCCCCCCGTGACAGGCCACCTCTCTTATCAGATCAGATCTCAGATGCACTTAGATAGATACAGTAAATTACTAGTAAATTGTCCCCCGTGACAGGCCACCTCTCTTATCAGATCGGATCTCAGAAGTACTGAGATAGATACAGTAAATTACTTGTAAATTGTCCCCCGTGACAGGCCACGTCTCTTATCAGATCAGATCTCAGATGTACTGAGATAGATACAGTAAATTACTAGTAAATTGTCCCCCCGTGACAGGCCACCTCTCTTATCAGATCAGATCTCAGATGTACTGAGATAGATACGGTAAATTACTAGTAAATTGTCGCCCCGTGACAGGCCACCTCTCTTATCAGATCAGATCTCAGATGCACTGAGATAGATAGAGTAAATAACTGGTAAATTGTCCCCCCGTGACAGGCCACCTCTCTTATCAGATCAGATCTGAGATGCACTGAGATAGATACAGTAAATTACTAGTAAATTGCCCTCCCTCGTGACAGGCCACCTCTCTTATCGGATCAGATCTCAGATGTACTGAGATAGATACAGTAAATTACTAGTAAATTGTCCCCCCGTGACAAGCCACCTCTCTTATCAGATCAGATCTCAGATGCACTGAGATAGATACAGTAAATTACTAGTAAATTGCCCCCTCCCCCTCCCCGTGACAGGCCACCTCTCTTATCGGATCAGATCTCAGATGTACTGAGATAGATACAGGAAATTACTAATAAATTGTCCCCCCGTGACAAGCCACCTCTCTTATCAGATCAGATCTCAGATGCACTGAGATAGATACAGTAAATTACTAGTAAATTGTCCCCCCGTGATAGGCCACCTCTCTTATCTGATCAGATCTCAGATGCACTGAGATAGATACAGTAAATTACTAGTAAATTGTCCCCCCGTGACAGGCCACCTCTCTTATCAGATCAGATCTCAGTAGTACTGAGATAGATACAGTAAATTACTGGTAAATTGTCCCCCGTGACAGGCCACCTCTCTCATCAGATCAGATCTCAGATGCACTGAGATAGATACAGTAAATTACTAGTAAATTGTCCCCCGTGACAGGCCACCTCTCTTATCAGATCATATCTCAGAAGTACTGAGATAGATACAGTAAATTACTAGTAAATTGTCCCCCCGTGACAGGCCACCTCTCTTATCAGATAAGATTTCAGATGTACTGAGATAGATACAGTAAATTACTAGTAAATTGTCCTCCCGTGACAGGCCACCTCTCTTATCAGATGAGATCTCAGATGTATTGAGATAGATACATTAAATTACTAGTAAATTGTCCCCCCGTGACAGGCCACGTCTCTTAGCAGATCAGATCTCAGATGCACTGAGATAAATACAGTAAATTACTAGTAAGTTGTCACCCCGTGACAGGCCACCTCTCTTATCAGGTCAGGTTTCAGATGCTCTGAGATAAATACAGTAAGTTGTCTTCCCCCCTCCAGTGTCAGGTCACCTCTCTTATCAGGTCAGATTGTCCCCCCCTCAGTGACAGGCCACCTCTCTTATCAGATCATATCTCAGATGCACTGAGATAGATACAGTAAATTACTAGTCAATTGTCCCCCGTGACAGGCCACCTCTCTTATCAGATCAGATCTCAGATACACTGAGATAGATACAGTAAATTACTAGTAAATTGTCCCCCCGTGACAGACCACCTCTCTTTTCAGATCAGATCTCAGATGCACTGAGATAGATACAGTAAATTGTCTCCCTCTCCCCCCCCAGTGACAGGCCACCTCTCTTATCAGGTCAGATTGTCTCCCCCCCCAGTGACAGGCCACCTCTCTTATCAGGAAACTTTTTCTTTGTAGAATTACTTTATGATAATGATATCTGCTTTGTACCAAACTAACACGCTTAGATGTATTTTTATAGTGCTAGCTCACTGAAACAACAGTTCATATGCAGACATGTCACTCTACTTAAATACAATATGCTGATTCAGAGCCAAACATACTTTGCTATAACTCCTTAATGCTGCATGCCTAACGGAAAGAAGCTGAAAACACCAATTGTTCAGTCTCTGGAATGATCCAACAAGGCATCGAGTGAGTGAGTGGTTGTTGTTTAAAGCCAATTCAGCTATTTTTCAGCTATTTCATGGCAAGAACAAGTTAAATTTCAATGAGATGATGATGATGAGGTCCGTTTTGTACTAGACAAACACACTGAGTTGATTTTTATAGTCCACTCAGACACATTGATCTGATTTAGAGCCAACCAGATTTTGCTACAATTCCTTAATGTTGCATGCTTTGTGTGATCCCACAAGGGATCGAACCAACGATCTACGACACTCCAGACAAGAACACTTACCATTCCATTACAACGCTGACATGGTTTACTTCAAAGGAAAAACTGTGACATCAAAGACAATTTCTTAAGATTTTGTGATAGGAATGTGGCAACATGAAACAGGTGGCATCTCAATGGATGGACAACAATATATTCATTATTTGAAGAAGAAAAAAAAGACGAAAATATTTTCCCTGTAATAATATGTTTCTTTCTTTTGGGCTATATGGCTTAAAACGATCACACAGGTTTTCAAAGCACGTTTGTAACAATATATAGTAATGAATAAAGTAGAGGTTGTCGTGGTCATGATCGCATGGTAGTTGGATTTATAACTACCTATGCAATCAGTACCTATCACCACTCGATACAACATTTTGAGATAGTTTGTCAGTGAATATTTGAACCGTAATGGAAGCCAGAGGTTGGCGCCGTAAAATCTGATTCAATCCACCATTTCTTTACAAATGCCTGTACCAAGTAAGGGCCATTGCGGTTTCCCAGTTTCCCGGTTGTTAACTGATTTTGTCTGTTTATTGATTTATGA
Source organism: Gigantidas platifrons (assembly GCA_002080005.1). Taxonomy (NCBI): domain Eukaryota; kingdom Metazoa; phylum Mollusca; class Bivalvia; order Mytilida; family Modiolidae; genus Gigantidas; species Gigantidas platifrons. Next base: position 674,992 of record MJUT01041092.1, on the reverse strand, counting down.
GTTTTGACTTTCCCTTTGGAAGATTGCTCTCTGTTCGGTAATTTTATTATTACCCTTATTTGCGACAGGTCGGTGGTTTTCTCCCGAGAACTCCGATTTCCCCCACTAATATAACTGACCACCAAGATATAACTGAAATATCGTTGAAAGTAGCATTAAACACCATAATTCTAACCCTGAATAAAATATCTAAACTCACCCTTTTGTAGTGACTAAACGCTTTACTGTAAGCCTTCTCATTATACTGTTGTTTTCCAAACTGAAAATAATTAAATAATTCGTCACATCAACAAAATAAGGACTCTTTGTCAAGGAAAACACTGTAAAGTTTCTTTGTCAAGGAACACACTGTAATGTTTCTTTGTCAAGGAACACACTGTCATTTTTCTTTGTCAAGAAACACACTGTAATGTTTCTTTGTCAAGGAACACACTGTAATGTTTCTTTGTCAAGGAACACACTGTCATTTTTCTTTGTCAAGGAACACACTGTAAAGTTTCTTTGTCAAGGAACACACTGTAATATTTCTTTGTCAAGGAACACACGGTCAAGTTTCTTTGTCAGGAACACACTGTCAAGTTTCAGACATAGATGGCCTTAGCTGATTTTGGTAGATCTATATGATATAAGGAATATTCTTTTTTGATAACGTTTCAGACGTAGATGACCTTAGCTGATTTTGGCTATCCTGTTTAGCCTCTTTGGTCTTCTTACTCTTAAAGACTTCTTTGATTTACAGATTCTGATTAGCCTTTGGTATCTTCAAACTCTTCTTATTTGGTTTCCCTGTCTTTTAACTTTAAGCGTAACTGACAAAGGTTATTCTAGAAACATGACATCTACACTAAATTAGGTATCTACATTTTAGTTCAAACAGTACATTGACTTCAAATATCTTTGTATGATGATGAAGCAATAAACTAGATCTATGTGATATAAGGAATATCTTTTTTTTATAATAATTCCTGCAAAATTTCAGTTCAAATCGGTCAGTCATGTCACAAAAAGAGGGGTTTTTTTCAACAAGGAAGCAATCAATGCAGAAAGAAAAGGTGGAAATTGAGTATCAAACAAAATGTTTAATAGTAAATTTTTCCTCAAGATTAAAGCAACCATAAAAATTTGCTTTAATGTGATGCCAACGGTAGCACATAGAACCAGGTTTGACGAATCAGAAAATCATGATAAATATTTCACGTCTATAGGACATTAATTGTAATGGAAAGGGGTGTTTAACAATTGACAGTAATGGATATTTCTACCCTAAAATTAATTTCGGCAAAGTTTAAATTCAAATATGTTTTTGGAGGGAAGATTGACAAGTTAAAATGTAAAAGATAACATACCAATGAATGATAAAATTCACCATTTTTCACAATAAAATTACAATTTTTGTTTTACTGGTAATTTCACACAATCAAAATCAGAACAGGTGATTATAATAAAGAAAGACCATTGAACATAGCATTTTCTACCAACTTTTGACTATAGTAATATCTTCTATGAGGGGCCGTCGTTGCCATGATCGTAGGGATGTTGGATTTACAACTACCTATGCAATCAGTGCCAATCACTACTGATGTTGTGAGTTCGAATCTCGATCATGGCGAGGTGCTAGACATTATGTGATCAAGTTTGTCAGTGACTTGCGATAGGTCGGTGGTTTCCTCCACCAATAAAACTGACAGCCACAATATAACTGCAATATTGTTGAAAGTGGCGCTAAACACCATCAAACCATCAAACAAACATATCTTCTATGGAAGTTGTTGTTGCCACCGTATCTTTATTAACAAATCATGTATGTGGTGAAGCGTTATCAATAGTTTATTAATGACTTGTGATCACTTATAAAATTGTTAATGCCTTTCACAACCTCTACACAAGAAATAAGAAAAATATCTACATATAGTGAAAAACTCTGATATACAGGACATTTTTTCCTGATTTGAGACGAGTTTGAAGATACCACGGGGATAATCAGAATCAGAATAACAGACAACACAATGGCCAAAAGAAAAGATTCAAAAGGACAAACAACGATCTACAAAACATACACATAAAACTAAAGATCGAGTAACACGAACCCCTCGAAAAACCGGGGGTGAACTCAGGTGCTCCGGAAAGATAAGCAGTTCCTTCTCCACTAGTGGCACCCGTCGTGTTATTCTACTTACAAACCCGGTAATAAGTCGTGAATGGGGACAGGACCGGGAAGTATTTACGATAAGTGGAACATATCCGTGGTCATTTGTGACACAGATATTCCATAACGGTCAACCAAGTCATTGTGGCGACCGTAAACTTATCGAAGTGATGACTTCAACTTTACCAAAAGGAACCCTTGGTTGAGTGGCTTCCTTGTTAAGGGTCTCTCATGATAATCAACAAATGTAATATTGTATAGGAATATTTGACGAATATATTATATTAAGTGCTTAATGGAATTCTAACTTCAGGATATTTTGAATTTATAAATGTCTCAAGTGCTATTTCCGCGTGTTCGTCGTTGACTTCCGGTGTTTCGATGAATACTAAATTTCTGTTCAGTGACTAACACTGCAAATATAGAACTGATGACTTAAGACGTTTGTTTTATTTCTTAATTAATGATGGATACTGTATTTCTTTATTTCCAGATTGTGACTTAGTGGAGCTAGTAGGGACGTTTTATGCTTAGCGTTCTGTATTTAATCTGCATCTTTTTTGTTTCGTTTGATTATTAAGGGTGGCTGAATAGTTCTTTCATGTAGGTTTTTATTGGCGCATTATGTCTGATAATATCGTCAATTTACAAACTCTGACTCTTCTCAACAATGTCAAGCCTTTTTAACAAATAAAATTGCATTGTCAATACCCTCTACTTTAACGGATAATTTTTAATATATAACGCCATCTAGTTTCATATGTTTATTTTGTCAATATTACATTTTGTATCTAAACGAATGAGTTTCGTCGCCATTACATCTAGTTTCAGAAGGTTTATTTTGTCGATGTCTACCGAACGAGGTTTTGTTTTGGCCAAGAACTGCTATCCGTTTTAATACTTATTCTATCGGAATGGTGCACTTGAAGGGGTGGTACATGAAAGTGCGCAGGTGGTACTTGTAGTAAATAAGACACAATCAAAGATGGTAGTTACCTTCTAATTACCGCTTGGTATCTTCACACTTTCTTTATATTATTATCCTTTAATAGCAAAAACTATCAAATTAGCCAAGTAAAAGTAGTCCGTTCGTCGTGTATTTTGTACCTGAGAGTTTGGCTTGTTTCCAATTCTATTTTCGTTTTAGGCCACACCAAATTGATGTCTTGTCCGACGGAATCGCCGCTCTGATTTTTGCCGATTGCATATATTTTTTTTTTAATCCGGAAAAAATCATTTCGGTCCGCTATCTTTCGTATATTTTGTTATCGATAAACATTTCCGATTCGTCTTTTTCGATGTGAAACCTTGTAATAAAATGTTTACATCCCCATTTCTTTTGATATCCCCTATAATGTAAGACCGTTGGTATCTTGTAATAAATCAAAAGGCTCATTCATAGGCAGATACAATATCTTAATTCTCATAACCAGTGTAGTAACATGTACAGTACAATTATTTACGGAAAAGGAAGAAACGAAAGTTTCATCAAAGTACGGGAAATTCGGGCCCAAAAACAGAATGGGGCACAAGAAGACAAGACAGGCCCCTACAAAAACTGGGTGAACTCGGGTACTTCAGAAATGTTAGCAATTCCTGCTTCTTGAATTTCCTGGATTGCACTTTGGCAGAGATCAGGAACAATAGTACCACATATACTGTGTATGACATCCCCTGATCATTACTGAGCTTACTATCAATTAAAATTATTGACATTTACTGTTTATAGCAATGTACTGTCTACTGTATTACTCATAATTGTTATATTTATGTAACTGCCCCCTGTGGGACCATGATTGGATTAATAAATATTTGATTTGATTTTTGTATAACACCCGCCATGTTGTCCATGCAGTGGTTTCCATTCAAAGTGTTTTAGCCAGGAGGATGCACATTATAATTTTGCACACTATTTGCAAGATATCATATATATATATACTGGACACAACCAATGAAAACTAGTTCCTTTTGCGGTAAAAAAATCGCTTCATCATTTTCATAAAAAAAAAAAATAATTCGCTCGCCGCCTCACTATTTTTGTCTGGAAAATCCGAAGAACAAGAAATTGTTTTGGTGTGGCCTTAAGCATATTTTTAATTTGTTTTAAGGGAATTACATGGTTACCATCTGAAAGAGAGCACTGAACTATATGCTAAGCACCTGCCAATTATTATCAATTAAGAAGCCGAGAACTCTTTGGTTTTGGACGAACATGGGAGATAACCCTTTGTTATAAATAACAAGGGTGACAATTCTTTGATGCTCTTGAAGAACTTTTTTGATATTGGTAAAAATTTTATATAGACAGAATTATTAAAATTATGCATTTTGGGGAAAAAAAGAAGCCGAGAAGCTAGACCTCACAATGAACTGAACGAGAGCCCTATAATCTGACTGAGAAATGATTTATAATTATATTAAACACCATCTAACGAATTAACCGCGAGACCATCGCACACCTTTGATAGTATGGTTAAATAATGTCAATACTACAGACATGTAAATGTATACATACACAATAGCCCTCGAATCTGTTGTTAATTAGTATGTGCATGGTATAGTCCTCTACTAATTATGTTTGCCGATCTGTAATCCACTAAAGACCACCTATACCGAACATACCAGAGATTTAACATATCATTGTGTAACCCTCAACGTCCTTTGGACATATCAGAGATTTAACAAAGTATTGTGTAGGTTTGGTTTGGATTGGCTTATTAGGAATAACGCCACTTTCAATAATATTTCAACTATACCGTGGAGGTCAGTTTTATAGGTGGAGGAAGCGGAGTACCCGGAGAAAATCGCATATTTTTGTATCGAGTACACCTCGACATGAACGAGTTTCTTACTCACAACTTAAGTGGTGATAGACACTGATTGTACAGATAGTTGTAAATCCAACTACCATACGAGCATGATCACGACGGTCCCCTGTACGTGTAGGTAATCCACAAGGCCCACTAGACATAGATATAACATAGTACAGAGCTGAATAATCAAAGACATTAAAAAAAATAGGTCTATGAAAAATCGTACTTTGGCTCAAGTCTAACTTGAAAGATGAGTGTGACTGTAGAGCATTGTTTTACATACATGTAGAAACACGTCTTTGGTACAGAATACACAACATACTTAGACAATGTATGATAAAGAAATCACAGAATCAATGTATAGCTTGTAACTACTGATCAATATATTCAAGTTATCAATATTTGAGAGAAAAGCTTGAAGATGCCAAAGGGGCAATCAAGATCTGTATGTCAAAGGGGTAATCAGGAGCCGTATGTCAAAGGGGTAATCAGGAGCCGTATGTCAAAGGGGTAATCAGGAGCCGTATGTCGAAGGAGTAATCATGATCTGTATGTCAAAGGGGTAATCAGGAGCCGTATGTCAAAGGGGTAATCAGGAGCCGTATGTCAAAGGGGTAATCAGTATCCGTATGTCAAAGAGGTAATCAGGAGCCGTATGTCAAAGGTGTAATCAGGAGCCGTATGTCAAAGGGGTAATCAGGATCCGTATTTCGAAGGAGTAATCAGGAGCCGTATGTCGAAGGGGTAATCAGGAGACGTATGTCAAAGGGGTAATCAGGAGCCGTGTGTCAAAGGGGTAATCATGATCTGTATGTCGAAGGGGTAATCAGGAGCGTGTGTCAAAGGGGTAATCAGGATCCGTATTTCGAAGGGGTAATCAGGAGCCGTATGTCGAAGGGGTAATCAGGAGCCGTATGTCAAAGGGGTAATCAGGAGACGTATGTCAAAGGGGTAATCAGGAGCCGTGTGTCAAAGGGGTAACCATGATCTGTATGTCCAAGGGGTAATCAGGAGCCGTATGTCAAAGGGGTAATCAGGATCCGTATGTCGAAGGGGTAATCAGGAGCCGTATGTCGAAGGGTAATCAGGAGCCGTATGTCAAAGGGGTAATCAGGAGACGTATGTCAAAGGGGAAATCAGGAGCAGTGTGTCAAAGGGGTAATCATGATCTGTATGTCGAAGGGGTAATCAGGAGCCGTATGTCGAAGGAGTAATCAGGAGCCGTATGTCGAAAGGGTAATCAGGAGCCGTATGTCAAAGGGGTAATCAGGAGACGTATGTCAAAGGGGTAATCAGGAGCCGTGAGTCAAAGGGGTAATCATGATCTGTATGTCGAAGGGGTAATCAGGAGCCGTATGTCAAAGGGGTAATCAGGATCCGTATGTCGACGGGGTAATCAGGAGCCGTATGTCGAAGGGGTAATCAGGAGCCGTATGTCAAAGGGGTAATCAGGAGACGTATGTCAAAGGGGTAATCAGGAGCCGTGTGTCAAAGGGGTAATCATGATCTGTATGTCAAAGGGGTAATCAGGAGCCGTATGTCAAAGGGGTAATCAGGATCCGTATGTCGAATTGGGTAATCAGGAGCCGTATGTCGAAGGGGTAATCAGGAGCCGTATGTCAAAGGGGTAATCAGGAGACGTATGTCAAAGGGGTAGTCAGGAGCCGTGTGTCAAAGGGGTAATCATGATCTGTATGTCAAAGGGGTAATCAGGAGCCGTATGTCAAAGGGGTAATCAGGATCCGTATGTCGAAGTGGTAATCAGGAGCCTTATGTCAAAGGGGTAATCAGGAGCCGTATGCCAAAGGGGTAATCAGGAGCCGTATGTCAAAGGGGTAATCAGGGGCCATATGTCAAAGGGGTAATCAGAAGACGTATGTCAAAGGAGTAAATAGGAGCCGTATGTCAAAGGAGTAATCAGCAGCCGTATGTCAAAGGGGTAATCAGGAGACGTATGTCAAAGGGGTAGTCAGGAACTGTATGCCAAAGGGGTAATCAGGAGATGTATGTCAAAGGGTTAATCAGTAGCGTATGTCAAAGGGGAAATCAAGAGACGTATGTCAAAGGGGTAATCAGGAGCCGTATGTCAAAGGGGTAATCAGGAGCCGTATGTCAAAGGGGTAATCAGGAGCCGTATGTCAAAGGGGTAATCAGGAGACGTATGTCAAAGTGGTAATCAGTAGCCGTATTTCGAAGGACAGACCACACAGTGAGCAAAATAGAACACAGACAAATGGCAAATAATGGTCTATTAAATACACATTCCATAGAAAACCTAAGATCAAGCAACGGGAACCTTAAAATCAGTTCCTGCCCCACTAGTGACACCATTAATGTGTTCAATTACATGAGGATCATTTTATATTACTGAAATTGATAATAACTGATTAACTGATTTATAATTGTATGTACCATCATCATAATACACATGTGTACGTTTTTGTTGTTTGTTTGGTTGTATGCTTTTTATTGTGTACATATCTCTATATGTCAACCAATATCATATAACATACATATAACACTAAATGAAAATTAATATGTCTAGACAATCCACAACAGTAAGCATGAAATGGTCATTTAAAAGATGGCAATGGGAATGTAGATATAATGTCTACATTTGGTCAAGAAAACAACAGACATATTAGAAAAGATTTGGAATATTTAAATGCTGTCGATGAAGTCAAGACTAAATGCACTTGGATTGCTTTAAGAGCTGTGTATTATTATGCATAGTGAGTGAGTGATTGTTGTTTAACACCAACTCAGCAATTTTTCAGCAATATCATGGCGTGAACAAATTAATTTTCAATTAAATGAAATGATGATAAGGTCCGTTTTGTACTAGGCCAAATCGTTTTGCTGGATTTTTATAGTGCTACCTCACTGAAACAGCAGTCCTCAGATAGATATGTCGCCCCACTCTGACACATTATCCTGATTCCGAACCAACCAGCCTTTGCTCTTTCTCCTTATTACTGCGTGTTTAGAGGGGAAGCAACAAATCTCATTGTAAAGTCTCTAGTTTGATCTGATCATGGCTCGATCTACCATATTTAGCTTTCTGACATTGCAGGAAAATACAATACAGTCAAACATGTAGGTCAAAGAAAAAGTGGCCTTATAAGACAGGTGACCTCTTAAAAGAGGTTAAATTTATATGAATTGTTTTATGACAGGACAAAGAAAAAGTTGCCTTATAAGACAGGTGACCTCTTAAAAGAGGTTAAATTCATATGAATTGTTCTATGACAGGACAAGAAAAAGTGGCCTTATAAGACAGGTGACCTCTTAAAAGAGATTAAATTCATATGAATTATTCTGACAGGACAAGAACAAGTGGCCTTAGAAGACAGGTGACCTCTTAAAAGAGGTTAAATTCATATAAATTGTTCTATGACAGGACAAGAAAAGGGTGCCCTTTAATTGCAGGTGACTGCTTAATAGAGGTGACCACATGGACAGGTTTCACTGTTTACGAAAATATAAAATTCATGTGTGAAATCCACGCTTATACTGTTACCATTTCCCACCATAACTCAGCATGATTAAAGTAGAAGAGAAATTGTATATTGTTCAGTGTCTGGAAAACATTATCAAGTCAATGCAATTTGATTGCTCAAATAGAAGTAGCCCATGATAACAATAAGATTGATTGATTTTTTGTGTTTTAACGCCACTTTCAACAATATTTCAGTTTTATCATGGCGACCAGTTTTAGTGGTGGAGGAAGCCTGAGTACCCGGAGAGAACCACCGACCACGAGCAAGCAACTGGTAAACTTTATCACTTGCGGCTGCGAGTCGAGTGCACCCTTTTTATAATTTACAAAGCCGGGCGGGAACCCACAATAAGTGTTTTCCGACAATGTACATATATTATCTATGTAACCAACTCATTCTTACGATGTCATATTCATATTTCATTGAATTCCAGGAAATGGGTGTAGACTTAATAGTACCTTTTTAGCAACAATAATCGTCGCCTTCTTCTTTAGTTAACAGCAAAGCTTCAAAACTGAAGATAAATTGCTTTTGCACATGTGCGATGATAAGTATTTTATAATAACAATTTTTTTTTTAGTTGAGTCAGTGAATTATATACAAATTATTTTTAAATGATTTGTTTTCTTACACAATTTTTGATAAAATTATGTACATTGAAACCAGTGGTTTGCCAGAGTTGATAGAGAACAATTGGTGTTAAATATGTGTATTGTTGTTGTTTGTACTGTATGTTGTGATAGCATGTTCCATTGGATAACTGTATGAGGATTTTATATATAGATTTAGATGTTTGTATGTGTAGGTAGGCAAGGTGTGCTTTCGACAAAAAAAATATCAACGTATTTGATTGTGTGTAACTATGTTCTTGGTGTTTAACACAACTTTCAACATTATACTGTGACTATCAGCTTTATTGTGTGTGGAAACTGGAATATCCGATGAAAATCACCGACCTGCTGAAAGTTACTGACAAATTTGATCACGTGATGTTGTATTGAGTTAACATTTATTCGGCGTAGAAAATGGTTGGGTTTGATTTATGTTGATTAACGCCGCTTTCAACAATATTTAAGTTTTATCGTGGCGGTCAGTTTTATTGGTGGAGAGCACCAGAGTACCCGGAGAAAACCACCAATCTGTTGCAAGTCACTGACAACCTTTATCACATATGTTGTATCAAGTACACCTAGCTATGAACGGGGTTCGAACTACCACTTTAGTGGTGATAAGCACTGATTGCATAGACAGTTGTAATTCCAACTACAATACGATCACGACCACGACGGGCCCTGTTATTTTTATATTTTAATTCCATAACTGTATAATATACGACTAATGCTACTAGTGTGACAGAAACTGTTTACCCTTTCGGGGGAGCTAAGCTTACTTTCAGTTTACGTGATTTCGTTTTCCTTATTGTTTAGTTTTCTGTGCAGTGTTTAGTCGACCATTGTTAGTCTTTTTGTCCTCTTTTCGTTTGGTATTGTATCTGTCCTCCGTGGATTTGTCACTTCCAAATATCAATTTAGTATCTTCAGACTTTTCCGTTCACAATTAAACCGCTAGAAAATGGTATTTGACACATGCATATTAAGATTGTTACATGCTGTGTGGAGTGGAGTAATAAGGAATAGAAAGAATACCAAGTACAGTCAGGATTGAATGTAGCTATATTTTGAATAGAACGCAAAAAACTAACAATAATATGTTCAGCAAAAATGCATAGACAACCCTAAAATATTAATCAAAGACACCAGACCCATTCAACATATACCTATAACCAGGGCAGGCCTTAAGCCAATTGGACCCCACGCTGGAGTTATCTACTCTAGGATGATCAAGTACACATACCAACATACTGCAGGTTTGTTAGAGAACAAAAGGGCTCAGCACCTCCTAAGGCTGGTCCTGGTTATACCCCAAACACACTGAATATTGACAGACGATGCCAAGTGATGTTTTATGTCACCTATTGTAGCTCAACAGACGTATACACACTCAAGACGTTTTTCAGATAATCATAATTTATAATGATTCAATATTCAACATTCAACAATAAATTCAATAATAAGATAATCATAATTTATATTATTTCAATATTCAACATTCAACAATAAATTCAATAATAAGATCATCATAATTTATAATTATTCAATATACAACATTCAACAATAAATTCAATAATAAGATAATCATAATTTATAATTATTCAATATTTATTAACCAGTAGGTTCTATTATGAATACTACAGACTGGTTTGTATTTATACAGCAAGAACATTATTTT
>MJUT01041092.1:629279-640118 GCA_002080005.1 Gigantidas platifrons | reverse complement strand
ATTGAGGTATTGCTGACGGTTAATCAGAATTAAGGTATTGTTGACGGTTAACCATTATTGAGGTATTGCTGACGGTTAATCAGAATTGAGGTATTGTTGACGGTTAATCAGAATTGAGGTATTGCTGACGGTTAAACAGAATTGAGGTATTGTTGACGGTTAATCAGAATTGATGTATTGCTGACGGTTAATCAGAATTGAGGTATTGCTGACGGTTAATCAGAATTGATGTATTGTTGACGGTTAATCAGAATTGAGGTATTGTTGACGGTTAATCAGAACTAAGGTATTGTCGTCGGTTAACCATTATTGTGGTTTTGTTGACGGTTAACAAGAATTGAGGTATTCTTGACGTTTTACGGAGATGTGGTCCTGTGGTTTATCGAAAGTGCGGTAACGTTGACTATTTTCGAAAATAAGTAATTGTTCATGGTTAAATATTTGGTATTGTTGACAGTAAACATGTATGAGGTATTGTTGACGATTAACGAAGATGATATATTATTGATGGTTCACATGAACTGAGGTATTGACTACAATTAACGACGGTAATGTATTATTGATGGTAAACCAGAACTGGGGTATTGTTGATGGTAAACAGAGATGATGCATTGTTGATGGTAAACCAGATCTGATGTATTGATGTCGGTTAACGGATATGATGTATTGTTAATGGTCAACAAGAACTGAGGTATTGATGACGGTTAACAGATATGATGTACTGTTAATGGTTAACAAGAACTGGGATATTGACGGAGATGATGTTTTTATTGATGGTTGACGGATATGAGGTATTGTTGATGGTTGACGGATATGAGGTATTGTTGAAGGAGATGATACATTGTTGATAGTAAACAGAGATGATGCACGGTTAAAGGTTTAGTTAGATGATGCATTGTTGAAGATTACTGCAACCATCCATCACCCAAATCATGATTGGTACTCCAAGTTCTGGAATATCGTATTAACTGAGAAATATACACTCTAAATGCAGGTTCTGTTGGAATGTTGCTACATATACACGTAAAGTTCACAATGGGAAAATTAAACAATCTCTTGTCTTAATGTTTTGTCCTTACCAGGCCTTCACTGTCAATATCTAAGTGTATGTCAAGGCCTGATTAGTAGACTTAGCGGTATCTGTTCTATCTTTTATTTTAAACTGAGTGGTATATATGTGATAGACCTCATTACCAACCCGATTAGACATATATAGCGGAATGCGAAAGTGAAGGATAGGGCTAGTTTCGAGTCGTTTGTCTAAGAAATCACCTGTATGAGGTCGACATGATATGAAATGAAGAACAAGTCACCTGTGCTATATCATTCCACTCACAATTCTACATTACATGTGCTGTATTGATCCAGCCACAATTCTAAGACTACCTCGGTTATATCATTCCAGTCACAATTCTACGAATACCTGAGTTTATATCATTCCAGCCACAATTCAAAGATTACCTGTACTATATCATTCCACCCACATTTCTACGATTACACTGGTTATATTACTCCAGCCACAATTCTAAGATTACCTTGGATATACCAATCCATCCACAATTATAAAATGGGTTATACCATTCCATCCACAATTCTAAGATTACCTGTCTTATATCATTCAATCCACAATTGTAAGATTACCCGTGCTATGTCATTCCACTCCCAATTCTAAGATTACATTGTTTATATCATTCCACACACAATTGTAAGATTACCTGTGCTATGTCATTCCACCCACAATTATAAGATTACCTGGGTTATATCATTCCATCCACAATTGTAAGATTACCTGTGCTATGTCATTCCACTCACAATTCTAAGATTACATTGGTTATATCATTCCATCCTCCATTCTAAGATTACCTGTGTTGTATCATTCCTGTCACAATTCTAAGATTACATAGGCTGTATCATTCCAGCAGCAATTCTCAGATTAAATAGGCTATAGCATTCCACCCTCCATTCTAAGATTACCTGGGATATATCATTCCACACAAAATTCTAAGATTACCTGGGTTTTACAATTCCAGTAACAATTATAAGATTACCTGTGTTATATCACTCCACCCACAATTCTAAGATTACCTGTGCTATATCATTCCACCCACAATTCTAAGATGACCTGTGCTATATCACTCCTGCCACAATTCTAATATTATCTGTGCTATATCATTCCACTCGCAATTCTAAAATGACCTGTGTTATATTATTCCTGCCACAATTCTAAGATTACCTAAGCTATATCACTCCAGCCGCAATTATAAGATTACCTGTGCTATTTCATTCCTCCCACAATTCTAAGATTACCTGTGTTATATCATTCCACTCACAATTATAAGATTACCTTGGTTATATCATTCTACCCACAATTCTAAGATTACCTGGGTTATATCATTCCACCAACAATTCTAAGATTACCTGGGTTATATAATTTCATCAACAATTCTAAGATTATCTGTGCTATATCATTCCACACACAATTCTAAGATAATAGGGATTATTTCATTCAACACACAATTCTAAGATTACCTGTGTTATATCATTCCTGCCACAATTCTAAGATTGCTTCGGCTATGTCATTTCATACACATTTCTAAGATTACCTGGATTATCTCATTCCGCACACAATTCCAAGATTTCCTGGATTATCTCAATCCACACACAATTATATGATAACATGGGTTTATACCAGTCCTCCCAAAATTCTTCAATTACCTGTATTGTATCATTCAAACCCATAATTCTACATATAGTCAAACCTTTATTAAGAGGTCACATCTGGGACAAAGAAAAAATGGTCTTATAAGACAGGTGACCTCTTAAAAGGGGTTATAATCATATCATATTTTCTACAATAGGATGAAAAAGGATACCTTTTAATACAGGTGACCGCATGGGCAGGTTTGACTGTATATGATTACCTGAGTTATATTATTCCACTCACAATTGTAAGATTACTTATGTTGTATCACTCCATTCACAATTGTAAGATTACATGGGTTATATTATTCCACTCACAATTGTAAGATTACCTAGGTTATATCGTTCCACCAACAATTATAAGATTACCTGGGTTATATCATTCCACCCACAATTATAACATTACCTGGGTTATATCATTCCACACACAATTATAACACTACCTGTGTTATATCATTCCACACACAATTATAAAATTACCTAGGTTATATCATTCCACCAACAATTATCACATTACCTGGGTTATATGACTCCACACACAATGCTAAGATTACCTGGGTTATTTAAATCCACCAAAAAATCTAAGAATACTTGGGTTATAGCATTCCACCCACAATTCTAAGATTACCTGCGTTATATCATTCCAGCCACAATTCTAACATTACCTGGGTTATATCATTCCAACCACAATTCTAAGATGACCTGTGTTATATCATTCCACCAACAATTATAATATTACCTGGGTTATGTGATTCCTCACACAATGCTAAGATTACCTGGGTTATATCATTCCAACCCCAATTCTAAGATTACCTGTGCTATATCATTCCAGCCACAATTCTAAGATTACCTGGGTTATATCATTCCAGCCACAATTCTAAGATTACCTGGATTATGTAATTTCACTCACAATTCTAAGATTACCTGGATTATAGTATTCCATCCACAATTGTAAGATTATTTATGCTATATCATTCCACCAACAATTCTAAGATTTCCTGTGTTATATCATTCCATCAAAAATTCTCAGATTTCCTGTGTTATATCATTCCTTCCACAATTCTATGATTATCTGTGCTATATCATTCCACCAACAATTCTAAGATTACCTATGCTATATCATTCCACCCACAATTATAACATTACCTGTGTTATATCATTCCACCAGCAATTCTAAGATTACCTGGGTTATATCATTCCAGCCACAATTCTAAGATTACCTATGTTATATCATTCCACCAATAATTTTAATTTTACCTGGGTTATATCATTCCATGCACAATTCTAAGATTACTTGTGTTATAACTTCTATCATTCTACCAACAATTTTAATATTACCTGGGTTATATCATTCTTGCCACAATGCTGAGATTACATGGGTTATACCATTCTATCCACAATTCTATGATTACCTGGGTTATATCATTCTATCCACAATTCTATGATTACCTGGGTTATATTATTCCACCATTCCTGAAATTGGCTGTCGGTTAGAGTTCCAGAATCACAGTGTGTTACTTGATTTCTGTAATATTTCAGCCTAGACAAATCTGCTCCTTCAGTTACATTTGATGAATGTGGAACTTTGTCTGATATCTCTATATCAGTCAAATTTCTAATAAGAACTATCATTAACGTCAGGTCAAATGTAGTTGATGACGGATTACCTGAAAGGAAGGACAGATATATTTAATTACCTGAAAGGAAGAACAGACATATATTATTACCGAGAAGGACGAAAAGATATATTATATTACCTAGAATGATGAACAAATATATTTTATTGCCTACATGTAAAAGGACGAACAGATATATTTTATTACCTAGAGGCACGAGCAGATAGAGTTTATTACCTAGAAGGATGAACAGATAGATTTATAATACCTAGAAGGACGAATAGATAGATATATAATACCTAGAAGGAAGAACAGATATATTTTATTACCTAGAAGGACGAACAGATAGTGTTTATTACCTAGAAGAACGAACACATAGATTTTATTACCTAGAAGGACGAACCCATATATTTTATTACCTAGAAGGGAGAATAGATATATTTTATTACCTAGAAAGCGAACACATTAATTTTATTACATAGAAGGATGAACATATATATTTATAATACCTAGAAGGACGAACATATATAGTTTATTACATAGAAGGACGAACACATATATTCATAATACCTAGAAGGGCGAATAGATAAATGTTACTACCTGGAAGCACGAACATGTATATTTTATTACCTAAAATGACGAACAGGTATATTTTGTTACCTACAAGAACGAACAGGTATATTTTATTATATAGAAGGACGAAAAATTCTATTTCATTATCTAGAAGGAGAAAAAATATTACCTGGAAGAATGAATAGATATATTTTATTACATAGAAGGACGAACAGATATATTCTATTACCTAGAAAGAAAAATGAATATATTTTATTACATAGAAGGACGAACTTTTATATTTAATTATCTAGAAGGGCCAACAGATATAGTTTTTTACCTAGAAGGACGAACAGATATATTGCATTACCTTGAAGACCAAACAAATATATTTTACTACTTAGAATGACGAACACATATATGATATTACCTAGAAGGAAGAACGGATAGATTATATTACCTAGGAAGAATAGATATATTGTATTACCTAGAAGGACCAACAAATATATTCTATTACCTAGAAGGAAGAACAGATAGATTTTATTACCTAGAAGGACGAAAAGATATATTTTATTACATAGAAGGACGAACAGATAGATTTTATCACCTAGAAGGACGAGCAGATATATTTTATTACCTAGAAGGACGAACAGATGAATTATATTACCTAGAAGGACAAACCGATAAATTTTATTACCTAAAAGTACGAACAGATATATTTTATTACCTAGAAGCGTGAACAGATATATTTTATTACCTAGAAGGATGAACAGATATAAACACTCCGACAAAAGTTAAGCACCACCTTATATTTTTATCGATATATTTTTCTACATCAATACTGTTAAAACAATAAAATAGATATCACCATTTTTCTTACACTTCTTAAAAGACTACACCAAAGGCTCTAAAATTACCAATCTACGAAATATTTATCATCCTGAAAGACGTGACTATGACGTGGCAAAAATGGGGTTCAAGACAGGCGCTGGAAAAACGTAAAACCAGTTTGTCTTTGATGGAAGTTTTTAACATTGCATTAAAATGCAGTCTTCAGATTTTTAGAACTTTTAAATGCATCTATTGTGCGTATGTGCAAAAAAAAAGATCAATAACGAGTATATCCACCGCGTGTATTTTGAAGTTCTGTAACACACCTCGTCATGCTTTGCACAAGACGCCTAAGCCGTTCTTGGGGGAACTGTTCCCACTCCTGTAAGATAGCAGTTCTTAATTCGTCAATATTTTGACATTTTGGATTGCGTTGGGTAATTTTTCGGCCAATAAACTCCCATTCATGCTCTATAGGGTTCATGTCTGGCGATATCGCAGGCCATGGAATTGCCTGAACAGCCTCCTGCTGTAAAAAATTGTTGTACAATTCGGGCTCTATGTGGCATAGCGTTGTTGTCCATGAACATTGGCCTGTCAGCCAACGCATGATTGTCGAAATGGGGGACTACGCGTGGAGCGAGCAGATTGTCACGGTATTTTTGGCCTGTCAGATTACCATCAAGAACGTTCAAGTCCAACTTAAGGTCAAAGGAAAAACAATCTCAGACAGTTACACCCCCACCCCCAAAAGCAGTTGTGCCCAAAATGTGGTTGTTCTGAAATGAAGTGTTTCGTTGGCGCCAAACCCTTGCACGACCGTCGGTAGGGCGTAACTAAAAACGACTTTCATCAGACCAGTGGACCCGTCTCCATGTGCAAATAGTCCATCCCAAATGATCATGTGACCAGTCAAATCGAGCGTGGCGATCACGTAATGTCAACTGTGGACGTTTTATGGGTCGAGCGCTCGCATTCCCTGATGGTGGAGGCGTCTGATTACAGTGCGGGTGCAAATGTGGCCTTCAAACACTAAATTACCACGAAGTTGTACTGAACGACCGTTGCTGCTCCCGTCTGGATATGAGGCGGTCCTCTCTCGGCGTCGTTTTGCGAGGCCTACCTGGACGTGGACGGTCAGTAACATTCCCCGTTTGACGAAAACGCTGCATCAGTCGTACAATGATGGAATGGTTAACCCTGAAGTGGTCTGCCACCCTTCTATGGCTAAAACCACCGCTATGCATGCCAACATCTTGCCACCTTTCTGGCATGGTTAATTTACGCCGCACCATACCAAACCAATAGAAAATGAAACTTAAAACTCTACACAAAACAAATCAGCTTTCGTTCGCAAACACAAATGTTGAAAAGTACACGTACCACTTTACACACCCTGTCATATACACATAAATAAAAATCGATCAATAATCTGTTTCACAGGTAAGTAAGTATGTGTATACAGGTAACGAAAACAGCAAACCGATTTGAAATAAGTTCATTATTAGAAAAGATATTATTGAAACAATTCAGGTGGTGCTTAACTTTGGTCGGTTTGTATATTTTACTACCTAGAAAACAGATATATTTTGTTACCTAGGAGGACGAACATATAGATTTTATTACCTAGAAGGACAAACAGATATATTTTATTACCTAGAAGCGTGAACAGATATATTTTATTACCTAGAAGGATGAACAGATATATACACTCCGACAAAAGTTAAGCACCACCTTATATTTTCATCGATATATGTTTTTACATCAATACTGTTAAAACAATAAAATAGATATCACCATTTTTCTTACACTTCTTAAAAGACTACACCAAAGGCTCTAAGATTACCAATCTACGAAATATTTATCATCCTGAAAGACGTGACTATGACGTGGCAAAAATGGGGTTCAAGACAGGCGCTGGAAAAACGTAAAACCAGTTTGTCTTTGATGGAAGTTTTTAACATTGTATTAAAATGCAGAGTCTTCAGAGTTTAAGAACTTTTAAATGCATCTATTGTGCGTATGTGCAAAACATAAAGATCAATAACGAGTATATCCACCGCGTGTATTGTGAAGTTCTGTAACACGCCTCGTCATGTTTCGCACAAGACGTTTAAGCCGTTCTTGGGGGAACTGTTCCCACTCCTGTAAGATAGCAGTTCTTAATTCGTCA
Source organism: Gigantidas platifrons (assembly GCA_002080005.1). Taxonomy (NCBI): domain Eukaryota; kingdom Metazoa; phylum Mollusca; class Bivalvia; order Mytilida; family Modiolidae; genus Gigantidas; species Gigantidas platifrons. The sequence continues at coordinate 632,246 of MJUT01041092.1, read as the reverse complement.
ATATTTTGACATTTTGGATTGCGTTGGGTAATTTTTCGGCCAATAAACTCCCATTCATGCTCTATAGGGTTCATGTCTGGCGATATCGCAGGCCATGGAATTGTCTGAACAGCCTCTTGCTGTAAAAAAATGTTGTACAATTCGGGCTCTATGTGGCATAGCGTTGTCATCCATGAACATTGGTCTGTCAGCCAACGCATGATTGTCGAAATGGGGGACTACGCGTGGAGCGAGCACATTGTCACGGTATTTTTGGCCTGTCAGATTACCATCAAGAACGTTCAAGTTCAACTTAAGGTCAAAGGAAAACAATCTCAGACAGTTACACCCTCACCCCCAAAAGCAGTTGTGCCCAAAATGTGGTTGTCCTTAAATGAAGTGTTTCGTTGGTGCCAAACCCTTGTACGACCGTCGGGAGGGCGTAACTAAAAACGACTTTCATCAGACCAGTGGACCCGTCTCCATGTGCAAATAGTCCATCCCAAATGATCATGTGACCAGTCAAATCGAGCATGGCGATCACGTAATGTCAACTGTGGACGTTTTATGGGTCGAGCGCTCGCATTCAATTATGGTGGAGGCGTCTGATTACAGTGTGTGTGCAAATGTGACCTTCAAACGCTAAATTACCACGAAGTTGTACTGAACGGCCGTTGCTGCTCCTGTCTGGATATGAGCCGGTCCTCTCTCGGCGTCGTTTTGAGAGGTCTACCTGGACGTGGACGGTCAGTAACATTCCCCGTTTGACGAAAACGCTGCATCAGTCGTACAATGATGGAATGGTTAACCCTGAAGTGGTCTGCCACCCTTCTATGGCTAAAACCACCGTTATGCATGCCAACATCTTGCCACCTTTCTGGCATGGTTAATTTTCGCCGCACCATACCAAACCAATAGAAAATTAAACTTAAAATTCTACACAAAACAAATCAGCTTTCGTTCGCAAACACAAATGTTGAAAAGTACACGTACCACTTTACACACCCTGTCATATACACATAAATAAAAATCGATCAATAACCTGTTTCACAGGTAAGTAAGTATGTGTATACAGGTAACGAAAACAGCAAACCGATTTGAAACAAGTTCATTATTAGAAAATATATTATTGAAACAAGTCAGGTGGTGCTTAACTTTTGTAGGTTTGTATATTTTACTACCTAGAAAACAGATATATTTTGTTACCTAGGAGGACGAACATATAGATTTTATTACCTAGAAGGACAAACAGATAGATTTTATTACATAGAAGGATGAACAGATATATTTTACATCCTAGAAAACAGATAGATTTTATTACCTAGAAGGACGAACAGATAGATTGTATTATTTGGAAGGACCAAGAGATAGATTTTATTACCTAGAAGGACTACAGATAATTGTATTACACAGAAGGATGAACAGATATATTTTACTACCAAGAAAACATATATATTGCATTACCTAGAAGGACCAACAGATAGACTTTATTACCTAGAAGGACGAACAAAAAGATTGTATTACCTAGAAGGACGAACATATAGATTGTCTTACCTAGAAGGATCAACAGATATATTTTATTACCTAGGACGAACATATATATTTTACTACCTAAAAACAGATAGATTTTATTACCTAGAAGGACCAATACATAGATTTTATTACCTGGAAGGACGAACAGATATATTTTATTACCTAGAAGGATGAACAGATCTATTTTACTACCTAGAAAACAGATAGATTTTATTACATAGCAGGAGGAACAGATAGGTTATATCACCTAGAAGGAAGAACAGATAGATTTTATTACCTAGAAGCGTGAACATATATCTTATATTACCTACAAGGACGAACATATAGATTGTATTACATAGAAGGATGAACAGATAAATGTATTACCTAAAAGGACGAACAGATATATTGTATTACCTAGAAGCGTGAACAGATATATTTTATTACCTAGAAGCGTGAAAAGATATATTTTATTACCTAGAAGGACGAACAGATAGATTTGATTACATGGAAGGACGAACAGATACATTTTATTACCTAGAATGACGAACAGATATATTTTATTACCTAGAATCGTGAACAGATATATTTTATTACCTAAAAGAGCAAACAGATATATTATTTTACATAGAAGGACGAACAGATATATTTTGTTAACTAGAAGGACGAACAGATATATTTTATTACCTAGAAGCGTGAAAAGATATATTTTATTACCTAGAAGGACGAACAGATAGATTTTATTACCTAGAATGAAGAACAGATAGATTTGATTACATGGAAGGACGAACAGATATATTTTATTACCTAGAATGACGAACAGATATATTTTATTACATGGAAGGACGAACAGATAGATTGTATTACCTAGAAGGACGAACAGATAGATTTTATTACCTAGAATGACGAACAGATATATTTTATTACATGGAAGGACCAACAGATAGATTGTATTACCTAGAAGGGAAAAGAGTTATATTTTTACTAGCTGAAAGTAAGAACAGATATTGTTTTATCTGAAAGAAGGAACAGATGGAATTTGTAACCCAGAAGGACGAACGAATATATTTTATCTCCTGGATAAATTTTACTACAGAGAAGGAGGGACAGATATTTTTTTAAACCGGGAAGGACGGACACTGTTTTACATTATATTACCAGTCAGTCATATACAAGATATCAAGACAACACATTCAGTATCACACTTTCCCCCACAATTCCTCGTACAATATCTGTTTTGGACCATATTCAGTCCAAAGCCATAAGAAACTCGTTATTGTCTAATATGGAAATATTTTTTATCTATACTCAAGTGGTCAGACAATAAAAGAATGCAATCAGGTGTAGTACTAGCAGATGCAAAACATATTCATATTAGAAAATACATTTACAATATTCGTTTTTCACAATAATGTCTTAATAAATGTCTGTGTTCAATCTACAAAATTAGAAATTGTGGCGGAAAGTGTGTGTTTG
>MJUT01041092.1:609551-623937 GCA_002080005.1 Gigantidas platifrons | reverse complement strand
TCCATGAATCCTTATGCAGTCAGATTCATTCCAGTATGACTTTTCCATATTAAGCAAATTACTGGAAACTCCTAATGTAGATGCAGTCAAACCCAACAACACGATTACACCAGTCCATTTCAATACATTGATATGCATATGGTATTGATGGTATAATTCAGATATGCTGGAAGAAATACTGTCCATTCTCAATTGCTTAGGTTGGTCATCAAGAGAATTTAAGCTTTGAAGTGACATGACCGATTGAGCTTCTTATTTGCAAATGATTACTGCACCCTTACACACAGACTTATACTGATCACCTGCTTCAAACAAACATCCGCCATACATCTGCTCACCCAACCACCTGGTTCTTACTCTCCGCTTAAAAAACACCTGCTTCTGACCAAACTTATTTATACACAGGACATCTATCTGATCACCTACTTCAAAGTCAGCTGGTTCCTACGCCTGCTTCCCGCCATACAGCTACCCACCCAACCACCTGGTTCTTGCTCCCCAATTAGACATCTGGCTACCACCTGCTTCTGACCAAACTTCACTGGTTCTTTTGTCTATTAACGTGCACTTTATAACTACTGACAGTATGCATTCATGGTTGTTTGTTTGTTTGTTTGCTTGATGGTGTTTCATGTCAATTTCAACAATATTTCAGCTATATCGTGGCGGTCAGTTTAATTGGTGGAGGAAACCGGAGGACCCAAAAAAAAACACTAATAGGTAATCATTGTCTGATTCTGGGGACATTAAGTATTCATTGTGTGATTCTAAAGACATTAAGCAATCATGCATGATTCTGGAAACATTAAGTATTCATTGTGTGATTCTGGAGATATTAAGTATTCATTGTGTGATGATTATGTAGACATTAAGTATTCACTGTGTGATTCTTGAGACATTAAGTATTCACTGTGATTCTTGAGACATTAAGCATTCATTGTGATGATTAAGTAGACATTACGTATGCATTGTGTTGTGATCATGGAGACATTAAGCATTCATTGTGATGATTCTGTAGACATTACGTATACATTGTGTAGTGATCCTGGAGATATTAAGTATTCATTGTGTGAGTCTGGAGATATTAAGTATTCATAGTGTTATTCTGAAGACATTAAGTACTCATTGTATGATTCGTGAGACATTAAGTATTCATTGTGTGATTCCTGAGACATTAAATATTCATTGTGTGATCATGGCGACATTAAGTATTAATTGTGTGATGAATCTGTAGACATTAAGTACTCATTGTGTAATTCTTGAGGTGTTAAGTATTCATTGTGTGATTATAGAGACATTAAGTATTCATTGTGTAGTGATCCTTGAGACATCAAGTACCCATTTTGTGATTCTGAATACATTTTGTGTAAAAGATACATAAAACGATATCAGATCAACTCAAAATATTTACTTGTTACTAGAAACAAAACAAATTGTGGTAATGGTACATTATGTGTAGATTATCTAGTTCCATTTAATTTAGTTGAATGAGTAGCTACGAGTAAAAACTTAGTGTGAGTAGAAAAAAAGAGTAAACAAATTAAGTAAGTAATTCAAATTCCTGTGCTTTTTAATAAAACCATATACACTAAATTAAGGTGATACACAATTCCTTTTCCACTTAACACTTATTGTAACATTTATTAAAAATAATAACAACTTACCTGTTACAGGATATAAAAAATCCCATTGTTTTTGGTTGATAACTCGTTTCTTGAATAATGGCAAAATGACTGTAATCCGTGTCCTGCTCAGTTCAGTTTTTAAGGCACGGCCAGGGTAAAATTCTTTGTCAAATATTTTTCTGACAATAGGTGGAGCCACTCTGAGTAAGAGGTAGAAAATCCTTATATAATTATTTTCTTCCTCGGTGATTCCTGGACTTGATGTTGCCATGTTCAAAGTTTTTCCGTCTTATTACATGTAAAAATGAAACATGTTATGCATCAGTAATATCTTGACTTTGAAGGCTACGTTGTAACTGTAGATCTTGTAAATATTGTCTCATTTAGGAAATCCAACTACACTCGTAATACACTTAAATATTTGTTCACTATATACACAGTCTAATGAGCATTATCCGGCTGTGGTGGACATCAACTAAAAAAAATGACCAGAAAATCAAATAATTAATGAAAAAAGATATCAAAAATGTTCAACATTCTATTTTCGCAATTTTCACTTAGAAATCGTCATTTCATTTAGTGTAACTTCGCGAAAATGTTGTTTACCGTCGTCTGAAGTACCAGTACAAATATCAGCCATTACATTTAACTATAAAGCTTTAAAAAGCTTCCAAACAAAAGCAAATATATTGATTCAGGGAGCAGTACCATCAAAATACCTCTGATACAAATACAAAAACAGACATTATTATCAATCATGACGGCCATTATAGCAACCTGTACAGTTTTACATATACAATTGATTAATTAATGTCCATTGGTGATTAATTAATATCTATATTAATAATATGCAATAAAATACAGAGATACAGGACCATACAAAGGAAATGCACAGACAATTGTATACGATTGACTTTCATCAAACAAAACATATATTTAAATTGTACAGACGTAAGATATCGTTGTCAGTATAAATATTATGTATATTTAACATTGTATTGTCTTTTGGAGACAATCACATTATTAAATTGTATTTCAATAAAAACATCTTTTATTTGGAACGTTGAATAATATTTAGAAAAAAAGACTTTAAAAAGTTTATACGGTGTTTTAGCCATACATCAGTTATATTCGTGAACTATCTATCATAAAAGGAAGGACCGTTGTGATCGTGATCGTATGGTAGTTGGATTTATAACTACCTAAGGAATCAGTGCCTATAACCATTAACGTTGTGAGTTCGAATCTCGCTCATGCGAAGTGTACTCGAACATTATGTGATAAAGTATGTCAGTGACTTGCGACAGGTAGGTGGTTTTCTCCACCAATAAATCTGACCGTACGATTATAGCTGAAATATTGTTGTAAATGGCGCTAAACACAATAACCCTAACCCTATCATAAGAAGAAGGATGTCACAGTAAGTTGTTTAACATTGTATTGTTGTTTGAAGACAATCACATCTTTAATTGTATTTAATAAAACTGATTTATAATTTGTTTTATTCTATATACAAAGTAAAAGGAAATAAGAGCTGATTAAAATAATGACAGTAAAAAATGGGAATGAAAATCGAGGAATTTTAGACTATGAAAGGGGGAGGGAAAAAAGAAGAGAAACGAGCAATTCGAGAATTGTCTAGGAACGGGGAGTCGGGACGAGACGGGGTGGGAACTGGGAACCATGAAGACTAGAAAAGGGAACCACGGATTCCTAAGTAAGCATGCAACACTTCCGATAGTTCGATAAGGAATATTCGTTATCGCCCGTTACAAGTAAAAAATTCTTAGTAACATCCGCTATCTCCCATATTACTTGTAGCAATCTCATCATACATCTATATGCCCATGCATGTAGCCTTTTATATTATCAATATTTGCATTATGCAGCTTTCATTTTGTTATTTTACTTAGAACTACAGTTATTTCCCTTTGTGAATTGTAAATATCAAGAGAAATATGTTAGACTGAGAAGAAACATACTGAATGAAAACAATAAAGGGCTAAATAAATGAGACTAATTGAAAAGTTGAAAAAATGGCGGATATTGTGTACTACATAACATGATCCCCCAACTTCCTGGTTCAATTTTATTATCGTGATATTTAATTTTGTGTGTATTTTATAGAACTTCTGGATATGAAGCAATTATTAAGAAATTAAAAGTAGATGTATATCTAGTTGTTGTCTACACTTACCTCTGATTCTGTAAATAATGATATAAAATTATTGTCCTCTATCAACACAGTCTAAGTAGACTCGGTTTGAGATATTTAAATGATGTGATACAACATAGCGTTTTCTTTTTTTGTCTGTTATTTACAAATCACAGGTATATAATACACCTGAGTTTTGTTGTTCCCTCTATGTCATGTTTCGATCATCATTCAACACATTTTTTTTTTATTTATCAGGTTTGATTTTGTTATCATAATAGTTTGTACGAGAGTTCAACATTAAAAGACGGGAACTTATGTTTCTCATTGCATTTGCATGGAGTAGCATCGTCAATTCAATGAGTTAGTAATTGAGTTATTGTTGCTTAACACTAACTCTATATTTTGTTAGCTATATCATGGCGAGAACAAGTTACTTTTAAATGAGATGATGATGAGGTCCGCTTTATACTAGAGTAGACAAACACACTTAGTTGGATCTTTAAGTGCTAGCTCACTGAAACAACAGTCCACGGATAGACATGTCGCTCCACTCGGACACATTATCAGTTTCCGAACCAACCAGTATTTACTCTTACCCCTTAATGCTGCGGGTGTAGTGGAGAAACAGCAAATACCAATTTCATAGTTTTTGGTTTGACCAAACCAAGGCTCGAACCTACCGATCTACCACACTCTAGGCGAGCACACTAAACAGCCGATGCAGTGTAAATTCAATGAAACCCCGCCAAATATTCCTCTGTAAGGTTAACCTAACCTACCTTACGAGAGCACCTGCGTTCACCCCAGTATTTCTGTTGTGGGATTCTGGCTGCTCATCTTTTTAGTTTATTTTTGTATTGTTCTATTATTTGCCGTTATGTTCTTAGTTCCGTGTTGTGGTATTCGTTCCGATTGCCGCATATACACGTTGTTCGTTTCGTTCTATTATCCAGTTGTTTGTAGGAGGGCTCATGTCTTATTTATGTTACGTTGTGTTTGTTTGCGTATAGTGGTGTCCATCACATATTGTGTTGTGTATTTTGTTATGTTTGTCTTCGTCTTGTGTACCCAATGTTGCAAGTTTCTCTGGATTGTCCATTCTTGTCTGTCTTCGTCTTGTGTAGCCAATGTTGCAAGTTTCTCTGGATTGTCCATTCTTGTCTGTCTTCGTCTTGTGTTCCCAATGTTACAAGTTTCTCTGGATTGACCATTCTTGTTTGTCCCTTCGGTTTTCGCTAAAAGTTATCTATACAAACACAGACCACACAGAGGGAGCCAATGCATTGGTGTGAAAAGCGTTTGTTCGTTTAATGTTTCAACTTTCTTTTCATGATTTGGCTGTAGAATGACACCTGTATAGACAATTACACACTCGTTCATGAGTAAAAACACATGTACCACGGCTCATAACGAGTACGAACAACATATTGTTTGCTGTGGTTGTTAGCTTTACGTTGCTATGCAAATTCTTTCAAACAAAATCCACTTTCTCCCATCTTACATGTACCAACCAAATCTTCAGTCAGTAGACACATGTCAGTGACATCTTTCAACCTAAATAGTTTATTGTTTTGACCTTTGATCCTATTATATTTATAATTCTAGGAGTAAAGCTGCTAGCTGGGGTTTAAATAACAATCAATCAATCAATATTATCACATTTCCTCTGTATGGTATTCTGTTTTATCAGTCAGCCGTGTAACAAAATTAAACAAAGGCCTTTTCCACATCCGTTAGAATATTGATTTGACTAAACCGATAAAATAAATTGTTCTGACAGTGTGGTATTGTTTTATTTTCATTTTATTACATGCCTTAATTTTCTATTATTAATATCAGATTTTCTAATTTATTGATAATATCCTAATACAGTTCTTCCTTGTATATATTTAAGCTTTATAAATTATAATTGTTCGTTAGGCTTAGGGTTATGGTGTTTAGCGCCACTTTCAACAATATTTCAGCTATATTGTGGCGTTCAGTTGTATTAGTGGAGAAACCCACCGACCTGTCACAAGTTACTGACTCAATTGTTGGTAATTATTTGCATATTCCACTTAAATAAATAACAATAGATTTTGTTGGCTTTATTTTTCGTAGATGGTACAAAACCGATATTGAAGTGCCGTGACTTTGTTGTACGTACATCACACATAACCTTACAACAGTGGATATATCTGTTATATGGTAACACACGTGGCTTATACATGAACAGCTGTCAAAGAGAAATTTGAAGATACCAAACCGTAAATCGGAGGATAGACAATACCATGGCAAAGAGAAAAATACATACAATGGTCTGTAAAACACTTCACAGAAACACAAACCGTAAATCGGAGGACAGACAATACCATGGCAAAGAGAAAAATACATAAAATGGTCTGTAAAACACTTCACAGAAACACAAACCGCACAAAAACAGTGATGAATTCAGGCTACGGAAGGACAATCAGGTCCTGCTGCACATCTTGGTATCCATTGTGCTATTCTTGTTACAAATCAGTGGTAAGTCATGAATTGGATTGTGATTACGACAAACAGAACATATTAGTGTTCATTTGTGACACATATATTACATAACTAAGTTATGGTGGTGATTATTAAATGTCCGAAGTGAAAACATCAAACAGAACATGTTAGTATTCAGCTGTGACACATATATTACATAACTAAGTTATGGTGGCGATTATTAAATGTTCGAAGTGAAAACATCAACTTAACAACTAGAAACACTTGATTCAGTAGCTTCCTTGTTAACAACAACCATCTATAAACTAAGTTATGGTGGCGATTATTAAATTTTAGTTTCAAATTGATGTCATCAACTCAACAACTAGAAACCCTTGGTTCAGTAGATTCCTTGTTGACAACAACCCTCTATCAAGGTAATCATGATAGGAACCACAAGCTCTGGAATAGTGTATTAACTGAGAGATAAATACTCCTCATGCATGTGTTGCTGGAATGTTAATTGATACCTATAAAAGTTTACAATGGGAAAATATAACTCCTTTTTTTATCTTAAAGTTTTGTTCTCCTCCGGTCGTCATTGTCAATCTCACGGAGCAGACCAAGACATGGCACAGACCTGGTTGTATCTTTGTTATCCTTTATATCAAACTCAATGGCATTGATTCGATCAACAAATTTACCAAACCTAGAATTATTTAGCGAAATAGAATAAACATGTGGTCAGCGAAAATGTAAAATTTGCTGAGAAAATGTTGGCAGAATTTATAAGAGTGTTTTTTTTTTTAAACAAAATAAGATTAGTCCCTTCATTATGCACAATATATGTATTTGTATCTACGTTTGCCAGTCGTTCTTACGAACCCACCTTGAATTAAATCCTTTAACCTGTGTTTTGGTCTTGAGTGGGGAATGGTACTGACATGTAACTGGACAAACAATATAAGCCCTTAAGCAAAGTTTTGGAAAGGTAAGCATCGCCTCTCCCATGAATGATACCCTTCCACTAAACTGACTGAAAACAATACCAGAGTACCAAAGTAAAGACAATTTACACAAGTCCCTACTGAACATATATGTAATCAGTTGAGCAAGGGAAATATGGATCAATCTATTTTATAGAAATTTACCCTGAGAAAACAGCAGACCATACGAATACGATGACAACGACCCGTGGTGGATTGACATAGAAAACAAGAATGGACAATTGTCTAGATTGTATTTATCACATTGGTTTTTTGACCATCTACAGTAGTACTTATTGTAGCGATAGTGCTTTCTAGTGCAGTAACAAAGCGCTGTTTTAGAATAACATTGAGTCTGATTTTGATATGGAATTCTACATCCCTTATGACGTAGTGGTCTGTAGCTGTTAGTTTGAATCTGTAAATGTAAACATTTCTGTACTTAAATATTAGATATGATACAGTATGACTTCCTAATATAGCTCCACCGTTTGAAGGTTATTCTAGAAAGGTGTCGTGTGCACTAAATTTGATATCTACGGTTTGTTTTTACATTATTGGATACATCTGTACTACCGGATATACCTCATAGACATCTGTACTACCGGATATACTCTAATAGAAGACATCTGAACTACAGAATATACCCTAATAGATATATTGGCATCATAATCCGTTCATACCGTGTCAATAAATAATTAACAAAAGTTTACAGATAACAAAGGGGTGATCAGAAGACATCTGTACTACCGGATATACCCTCATAGATATATTGTCATCATAACCCGTTCATACCGTGTCTATAAATAATTAACAAAAGTTTACAGATAACAAAGGGGTGATCAGAAGACATATGTACTACAGAATATACCTCATAGGGGTGATCAGAAGACCTCTGTACTACCGGATATACCCTTATAGATATATTGTCATCATAATCCGTTCATACCGTGTCTATAAATAATTAACAAAAGTTTACAGATAAAAGGGGTGATCAGAAGACATCTGTACTACCGGATACACCTTAATAGATATGTTGTCATCGTAATCCGTTCATACCGTGTCTATAAATAAGTAACAAAATATAACTGAAAGTTAAAAGTGGCGCTAAAAACCACAATCATAACCCTCTTTAAAGACAATTTCAGATTATTACAAAATAGGGAATATTTCGACAAACACCATATCGCTAAATCGATGGGATCACAGTTGATAGCAGTGGAGATTGATTGTCTTCCTTCCACTATAAAACGTTGATATCTATTAGTGCTCTGAATCCGCCCAATGAATAACCTTCAGGTACGCTCTAAATCTAAAACAAAATTGAAAATGTTGTATCGAGCAAACCTCGCCACGAGCGGGTATTTGAACTCACAGCATTAGTGGTGATAGATACTGATTGCATAGGTATCTGTAAATCCAACTACCATGTGATCACGACCATGGCAACCACTAATTAATGAGTATGATTACTTATACAGCTTAAGTTAAAATGATATTCAATGTGCAATAGGGGCCCGGGTGGCTCAATGAGTTAGGCCGTTGGATCTAACAACTCATATAAGTCTATCACCAATACGGCGTGGGTTCGCGCCCGGCTTTGTAAATTAGAAAAAAGGGTGCACTGGACTCGCAGCCACAAGTGATAAAGTTTACCAGTTGCTTGCCCATGGTCGGTGGTTTTCTCCGGGTACTCCGGCTTCCTCCACCACTAAAACTGGTCGCCATGATATAGCTGGAATATTGTTGAACGTGGCGTTAAACACCAAAAATCAATCAATTAATGTGCAATATACCATTTACTCTAACATGGCGTCCTTCTTTCGCTTTGCAAACAAACGAGCGATGAACCCGATGACAAAATCTCATAAGTACATGCGCAGTACACATTTAATCTAGGTGATAAAATCACAAAATGAAATAATTTACACTGTTGTTAACGTTTTAAACATCTATATTCATTGAAAATAATCAACATATCCAAAATTAATCATATGCGACGTGCAATTAAAATATGCAAACACAATATTTCCCGTCGTAAAAGTATATGTGACTGACTTTCCCATATTGATAGTACATGTTGGGAATTATCGTCTGCTCGAATTTGGTAGCATAAAATGTGTGCAACATTGTTCGCAAGCGTAAATATAAATTAACGTCTTCCAATCAAAGTATACTATCGTATTTGTACTGTTAGACATATCAGAGGCGAAATAATTCATGGAAGCCAGAATGCATTTTGAGCTTAAACATTGGTTGGCGGATATTAGTAACACTGGGGGGTCGTCGTGGTCGTGATGGTATGATAGTTGGATGTATAACTACCTATGCAATCGATTTCTATCACAACTAACGTAGTGAGTTTGAATCCCGATTAGGCGAGATCTACTGGATGCAACATTATGTAATGAAATTTGACAGTGACTTCCTGCAGTTTGGTGGTTTTCTCCAGGTACTACGGTTTCCTCCACCAATATACAACTGTCCGCCACGATATAACTGAAATATTGTCTTCCTTTCCACGCATATTTGAAGAATGTGATAATTCCCAAACTGTTCCATTGTATTGATACTACTTGTGAACATAATTTGCATATTATACACCACAATATCAATGTAGATGCTGTAGATACTTATAGCTTACTAAACATTGACAGTTGTTCATATATAATCCACGTGTGCTACCATATAACAGATATATCCACTGTTGTAAGGTTATGTGTGATGTACGTACAACAAAGTCACGGCACTTCAATATCGTTTTTGTACCATCTACAAAACATAAAGCAAACAGTCTATTGTTATATATTTAGTAAAGGGTGTATGTGAGAAAAATTTGAAGAGATCAAAGGGGTAAATCTGAAAAGTACAGATAATACAATGACCAAAAGAAAAAAGACAAACACTGACAAACAATGATCTTCAAAACACTACATAGATAACTAAAGATTGACCTTGACCTCTAAAAAACGGACGTGAGATCAAGTGCTCAAGAGTAGTAAGCAGTTTCTACTTATCTAGCGAGACACGTCGAATAATACATCATATCCGATTTTCCGGCTCTTTGTTTTTCAATGGAAAAATAAAAGTTAATATTTAGTCTGCCTGCTTGAACTATTTTTGTCCGCCCTATCTGTCACTGGACGGCAAGGCATATATCCCAAGTAAAGCATATTGATCATCTGTATACCCTATATCTTCAAACAAGCATTCAGTGTTTGTGTGAGTGAGTGTGTGTTTGTTGTTTAACGCCAAATCAGCAATTATTCCGCTAAATCATAACGAGAATAAGTTTAATAATCGATGTCCGCTTTGTACAAGATTGTAGCGCTTAGTTGTATTTTTATGGTGGTAGTCCACTGTTCCAAAATCCGGAGGTAGACATGTTGCATCACTCGGGTATATTTTCCTGATTCCGAGTCAATCAAGCTTGGTTCTTTCGAAGAGATACAGCCAAGATAGACATGGGTTATTGATTCGACACAAAATGCGTCTCCGATGAAAATAATTTTGTTTATTAATATACAGGACAAATATGTGTGTACGTGTATATGATTGTAAATTGAAGAAAATTAATTTTTGAAAATGCATGTTATTCATTTAATTGGTTTATTTAAAACAATAATTTAACGGTTCAGTAAGTATAATACTGGAAAATGTTTTTGTTTATTTTCAGGACAAGACTATAAATAGATAATATCATACAGAAGATCGTGTTGTTCGTCGATTGATTGATTGATATTTAACGTCAAGTTAGTTGAATGACTGCTATATTTATAAATAGAACAAGGTCGAAGGTCAAAGCAATAAATCATGTAGCTAGAAAGTTATCAAGATATCACGGACATGTGTCTATTGACGGAGGCTTTTGTTGGCAGACATCTGATGGGAGAAAGTGAATTTTAAACGAAACATTTACATAGCAATGGTTCACTAGCGACAACTACAAACAATATAATATATTTATGAGATCTTATATGTTGAGAGTGGAATTGTCCAAACAAGTCATTCATACAAAGTTCATATTCTGTACGTCTTCAGAACGAGATCACAGGCGATCGTGGCATGGAATTACCACTCCCTGTTTCCCAATTTCTGTTTGCATATTTATTTTCAATAAAATGTCTTTATAATTTCATCTCTTTTTCCTTAATTTAACCTGCTTGTGTCCATATTCATACAATCTGATGTTAACAGCAACTTACATGTGTCGACCCTATATACTTTTATTATCATATATGTAAGCAGAAAGTTAAAAAAAAAAGTGTGGTAATTCTGTACCACGGACGCCTGTGGGCCACAGATGTATATTTGAAATGCCTTCTCCCTTTTCTCTTCATCAGAGTTCACTTGTTGCAAGTTGTATGTGTATGTTTTGTAGATCGTTGTTTGTCCTTTTGTCCTTTTTCTTTTGGCCATTGTGTTGTCTGTTCCTCTTCGATATACATATTCTGATTACCCCTTTGGAATCTTCAAACTCTTCTTATACAATGCATACATCGCTTTTAATAAATACATTGATGCTGTACGGCCCAGAAATGTATCTTATATAATTGTTTTGACCGTTCGGTTATGTTTCCCATAGGTTTATTTTTAAAATGTTCCGAGTATTGACCAATCATAGCCTATCCTGAATTGTAATTCATTATGTAGCAGCGTGTTGGCTTATTGACTTGTAAATGTGTATTTGCTATTAATACCCCCTCAAAAAATAGATAACAAATTTCAAAATTAAGATTGCTCAAAATAGGATTAAGAAATTAAAAACGTTTAAAGTTATCCTGGAAATCCCGATTTTACATTTTCTCTTTAGTGATGTAATGTTTTGATTCTGTTTTTAATTAAAAATAAAATAATATAATTAGGTTGATTAAAATGAGGTGGTACTAACAAACCTGAAGCAATCTGTCCAGAAAATAAATGACTATCAAGAGCCAGTTCTTTTACTCCACACAACTGTGGATCATTTGGAGTCACAATACGGACAAAATGCCAAGGTTTCCCTATTGTACCCTGTAAATTGAAAGACATAATATTCAAGGTAGACAAATCTCTATAAAATATTTCTACACGATAGCTGGTACATATAAAGTCGTTAATGAGACAGGTACAAATACAAATACCAGTTTTGACTAAACCACCATGCTGTGAATCTACGTTATTTACTAAAGCTTTTCATTATCTTTTTCTTAGTCTTACATTCTTTGTGCAACTACATGGCTAATAAAACCATACTGCCTTGTCGGAAGGGTAGAGCGACTTGTCGTGTTGCTCGATCTTCAATTGTCTGTGTAGTATTTTGCAGATCGTTGTTTGTCCTTTGTCCTTTGGCCATAGTGTTCTCTGACCTTCTTCGATATATAGATTCTGATTACTCCTTTGGTATCTTCAAACTCTTCTTTCAAGACATCGATATGGATCTCACTGTAATCTTTCAAAAATGTGATCGCATCGGTGTCGTAATGGTTAGCGTGCTTTCCTCGAGTGCGGTAGATCGTGTGTTCGAGCCTCGGTCTGGGTCAAACCAAAGACTATAAAATTGGCATTTGCTGCTTCTCCGCTAAGCATACGCATGCAGCATTAAGGAGACAAAGTAAAACTGGTTGTCTCGGAATCAGAATAATGTGTCCGAGTGGAGCGACACGTCTGCCCGTGTACTGCTATTTCTGTGAGCAAGCACTATAAAATTTCAACTCAGCGTGTTGGTCTAGTAGAAAGCGGACCTGATCGTCATCTCATTGAAAATTAACTCGGTCTCGGCATGATCAAGGATTTATATAGTATATATAAATCCTTGTCATGATACAGCTAAAACATGCTGAATTGGCGGTAAACAACAATCACACACTCAATCACTCATAAGCTTAAGGTTTATGGAAATATTCGAGTAATTTTAGTTTTTGTTGATAATTGCTAGTTTAATATCAATTGTTTCATATTTACATTTGTAAATGCTTGTTACCAGGATTAATAGACCATTCGCCAGTTTCCGACTTAATTAAAAAAATAATACACTTTTCTCACGTTTTCATAGTAGCTGCTTCCCTTTAAGCGTAACAAAATTTTCATTTCTTGCAATATTCAACCAAAATACCATATTTTCTCATAATCTGTATACAATTTTAATGTTGTAGCGACTTGTAATTTTTTTATTTGCTATAAAATCAACCTCTGATATTTTACAAGGTTCAAATATCAATAAATTTGAAGATAATCATAGTCGAATGTTTTGTCCTTTCTGTTGATCTTGTATTCAACGGAAACCATTTTCTCTTCCGTAAGGGAAATATCTCATATAAAAAAGATGTCAAAAGCGTATGATTTTAGAATCAAGTCGGAAACAGGCAAATCGTCTATTTTATTAATAATGTTCGTAGCCAGAACTTTTAGAATGATAAGTTTCAAAAAATGTATTTCCCCCAAATGTTTTGTAAAATGTATACCTCAAACAAATACATTAACACATGTTACCTCATAAAAGGTGTATAGCTGTTTATTTCCGGTCATCGTTTTACTTACAATACACTCAGTCACAGCTCACTACGATACATGATAGATAAATACATGCATTTGCCATAAATGACTTGCACCAACTGTACAATGATGAAAACAGATTTGCATTACGTTAATTAATTAAGCGAATTGACTGCCATTTCCTGTCGTACAAAAATAACTACCTGTATTAATTTGCCTTCACTTTGGAATATATATATATATACCTTTAATACGAATAATATTTTAATGTGGTAAACTATTTCTCCTGGATCTGTAGGTGTTGAACCACTGGTAATTGAGACGATTTTGCCAAAAAATACTGCAAAATAAAAAATTATCTTGTTCATAGCATATTTAGTTGCATTGGGAGTATATTTAGAATACTAGCCTGATTTAAAATGTAATTTATTCTAACACTGTTTAAAGCCATTTTCGTCCATTTTACAAAGTAAGTTGTTCTAACACTTTTCAAAGCCATCTTCGTCCAGTTTACAACACGTAACTTGTTCTAACATCATAAGTCACCTTTGTCCAGATTACAACAGTTAATTTGTTCTAGCATTGTTCAAAGTCATCTTCGTCCAGTTTACACCACGTAGCTTCCTCTAACACTGTTTAAAGTCATCTTCGTCCAGTTTACACCACGTAACTTGTTCTAACACTGTTTAAAGTCA
>MJUT01041092.1:588816-609320 GCA_002080005.1 Gigantidas platifrons | reverse complement strand
TTAGCTTCCTCTAACACTGTTTAAAGTCATCTTCGTCCAGTTTACACCACGTAACTTGTTCTAACACTGTTTAAAGTCACATTTGTCCAGATTACAACAATTAATTTGTTCTAGCATTGTTCAAAGTCATTTTCGTCCAGTTTACACCACGTAGCTTGCTCTAACACTGTTTAAAGTCACATTTGTCCAGATTACAACAGTTAATTTGTTCTAGCATTGTTCAAAGTCATCTTCGTCCAGTTTACACCAAGTAGCTTGTTCTAACACTGTTTAAAGTCACATTTGTCCAGATTACAACAATTAATTTGTTCTAGCATTGTTTTCAAAGTCATCTTCGTCCAGTTTACACCACGTAGCTTGCTCTAACACTGTTTAAAGTCATCTTCGTCCAGTTTACCCCAAGTAGCTTGTTCTAACACTGTTTAAAGTCACATTCGTCCAGATTACAACAATTAATTTGTTCTAGCACTGTTTAAAGTCACATTTGTCCAGATTACAACAGTTGATTTGTTCTAGCATTGTTCAAAGTCATCTTCGTCCAGTTTACACCACTTAGCTTGCTCTAACACTGTTTAAAGTCACATTCGTCCAGATTACAACAATTAATTTGCTCTAGCATTGTTCAAAGTCATCTTCGTCCAGTTTACACCACGTAGCTTGCTCTAACACTGTTTAAAGTCACATTTGTCCAGATTACAACAGTTAATTTGTTCTAGCATTGTTCAAAGTCATCTTCGTCCAGTTTCCACCACGTAGCTTGCTCTAACACTGTTTAAAATCATCTTCGTCCAGTTTACACCAAGTAGCTTGTTCTAACACTGTCTAAAGTCACATTTGTCCAGTTTACAACAGTTAATTTGTTCTAGCATTGTTTAAAGTCATCTTCGTCCAGTTTACACAACGTAACTTGTTCTAACACTGTTTAAAGTCACATTTGTCCAGATTACAACAGTTAATTTGTTCTAGCATTGTTTAAAGTCATCTTCGTCCAGTTTACACCACGTAACTTGTTCTAGCACTGTTTAAAGTCACATTTGTCCTGATTACAACAGTTAATTTGTTCTAGCATTGTTCAAAGTCATCTTCGTCCAGTTTACACCACGTAGCTTGCTCTAACACTGTTTAAAGTCATCTTCGTCCAGTTTACACCACGTAACTTGTTCTAACATTATAAGTCACCTTTGTCCAGATTACAACAGTTAATTTGTTCTAGCATTGTTCAAAGTCATCTTCGTCCAGTTTACACCACGTAGCTTGCTCTAACACTGTTTAAAGTCACTCTCGTCCAGTTTACAACAGTTAATGTTTTCTAGCACTGTGTAAGGTTATCTTCATCCAGCTTACAACACGTAACTTGGTCTAACACTACTTAAAACCATCTTCGTCTATTTTATAACAAAGTGAATGATATCAACTCTTATCTTTGAATACACCTTTTTTCTAGTATCGACAGCACTGACTAAGCCGACATTTAGATATCACACTCTGCCATTCTCACATTATTGGTAATCCGAAAACCGTTTTTACCAATCGTGAGGCTAGAAGAGTTTGAAGATAATAAAAGGGGTAATCAGAATCTGTAAATCGAAGGAAGACAAACAACACAATGACACAAAAAAGACAACCAACGATCTACCACAAACACCACAGAAATTTAAAGACCGAGCCACACGAACCCTACTACAACCCCGAGGTGAACGCATGTGCTTCAGAAGTGTAAGCAGTTAAGTACTGAATCAGTGACAGAATGAAGTTTGTATATATATACGTACTGGATCAGTGACACAACAAAGTTTGTGTAATTATACGTACTGAATCAGTGACATAATGCAATTTGTATAATTTTACGTTGTATATCAGTGATATAATGCAGTTTGTGTATCTTTACGTACTGAATCAGTGATATAATAAAGTATGTGTAACTTTATGTACTGAATCAGTGACAGAATGAAGTTTGTGTATCTATACGTACTTGATCAGTGACACAATAAAGTATGTGTAAATTTACGTACTGAATCAGTGACATAATGAAGTTTGTGTAACTTTACTTACTGAATTAGTGACATAATGAAGTTTGTGTAACTTTATGTACTGAATCAGTGATATAATGATGTTTATATAACTATACGTACTTAATCAGTGACATAATGAAGTTTGTGTAACAATACGTACTGAATCAGTGACATAATGAAGTTTGTGTTTCTTTACGTATTGGATAAGTGACATAATGACATTTGTGTAACTATGCGTACTGAATCAGTGACATAATGATGATTGTGCAACTTTACGTTCTAGATCAGTGACATAATGAAGTTTGTGTAACTTTATGTACTGAATTATTGACATAATGACGTTTATATAACTTTATGTACTTGATCAGTGACACAATGAAGCTTGTGTATCTATACGTACTGAATCAGTGACATAATAAAGTATATGTAACTTTGCGTACTGAATCAGTGACATAATGAAGTTTGTGTAACTTTATGTACTGAATAAGTGACATAATGATGTTTATATAACTTTACGTTCTAGATCAGTGACATAATGAAGTTTGTGTAACTTTATGTACTGAATAAGTGACATAATGATGTTTATATAACTTTACGTTCTTGATCAGTGACATAATGAAGTTTGTGTAGCTATACGTACTGAATCAGTGACATAATGAAGTTTGCGCTACTTTACGTATTGAATAAGTGACATAATGACATTTGTGCAACTATGCGTACTGAATCAGTGACATAATGATATTTGTGTAACTTTACGTTCTAGATCAGTGACATAATGAAGTTTGTGTATCTATACGTACTTGATCAGTGACATAATAGAGTTTGTGTATCAATACGTACTGAATCAGTGACATAATAAAGTATGTGTAACTTTACGTACTGAATCAGTGACATTATGAAGTTGTGTAACATTATGTACTGAATCAGTGACATAATGATGTTTATATAACTATACGTTCTTGATCAGTGACATAATGAAGTTTGTGTACCTTTACGTTCTAGATCAGTGACATAATGAAGTTTGCGTAACTATACGTACTGA
Source organism: Gigantidas platifrons (assembly GCA_002080005.1). Lineage (NCBI taxonomy): Eukaryota > Metazoa > Mollusca > Bivalvia > Mytilida > Modiolidae > Gigantidas > Gigantidas platifrons. The sequence goes on along the minus strand of MJUT01041092.1, from coordinate 606,266 downwards.
ATGAGTGACATAATGAAGCTTGTGTTACTTTACTTACTTGATCAGTGACATAATGAAGCTTGCGTACTGAATCAGTGACATAATGAAGTTTGTGTAGCTGTACGTACTGAATCAGTGACCCATAATGAAATTTGTGTAGCTTTACGTACTGAATCAGTGACATAATGATGTTTGTGTAGCGTTGCGTACTGAATCAGTGACAGAATGACGTTTGTGTAGCTTTACGTACTGAATCAGTGACATAATGACGTTTGTGTAGCTTTACGTACTGAATCAGTGACATAATGACGTTTGTGTAACTATACATACTTGATTAGTGACATAGCGAAGCTTCCGTTGCTATGCGTACTGAATCAGTGACATAATGAGGTTACGGACGCTTGTGTAACTTTACGCGCTAGATCAGTGACATAATGAAGTTTGCGTAACTATACGTACTGAATCAGTGACATAATGAAGCTTGTGTTACTTTACTTACTTGATCAGTGACATAATGAAGCTTGCGTACTGAATCAGTGACATAATGAAGTTTGTGTAGCTGTACGTACTGAATCAGTGACATAATGACGTTTGTGTAACTTTACGTACTAGATCAGTGATATAATGAAGTTTGTGTAACTTTACATACAGAATCAGTGACAAAATGACGTGTGTGTAACAATACGTATCGAAATAGGATTGGCATCATGACGTTTGTGTGACTATGCGTTCTGAATCAGTGACATAATGATGTTTGTGTAACAATATACGTACCGAATCAATTATATAATGACGTTAGTGTAACAATATACGTATCAAGATCAGAGTGACATTGAATTGTGTGTAACAATACGTATTGGAATCAGAGTGACATACTGACGTTTGTGCTGCTATACGGACGGACATCAGAGTGACATAATGACGTTTGTGCAGCTGTATGTGCCGTAATCATAGTTACATAGTGATATGTGTGTAGTAATACGTACCGAAGTCAGAGTGACATAGTGACGTTTGTGTAGCAATACGTGCCAAAGTTAGAGTGACATAGTAACGTTTGTGTAGTATTACGTATCAAAGCCAGAGTGACATAGTGACGTTTGTGTAGCAATATGTACCAAACTCAGAGTGACATAGTGATTTTTGTGTAGCAATTCGTACCAAGATCAGAGTGACACAGTGATGTTTGTGTAGCAATATACGCACTGCAATCAGAATAACATAGTGATGGTTTGTTCCAATACGTACCAAAATCAGAGTGACATAGTGACGTTTGTGTAGTGATACGTACCAAAATCGAAGTGACATAGTGATGTTTGTGTTGCAATACGTACCAAAGTCAGTGACATAGTGACGTTTATGTAGCAATACCTACTAAAATCAGAGTGACATTGTGATATTTGTGTAGCAATACGTACCAAAGTCAGAATGGCATAGTGACGTTTGTGGATGTTTTGGCGTACAATTACAATCCGTTCCCTCAATCAATTCTGACCACATCCCAATAACGATTAATGTTAGAATATAGCGCTCCATTCTACAACTTGAATTAGAAGTATAATGTATGAATATCAATTGAAATCATTTACTCAAGTCAGTGGCGTCTCTATTGAGTAAAGAAAATATTAATCAGATATTTTGTTGTGTTGTTTTTTTCCATGATTTCGTTTTTGCATGGGTGTTCGAAATTGTACATCGCCTTGCAAATAATATTAGATTTTACCTAAACACCATCAACGGATGTGTTTTTTTAGATACATATGCAATTTTCGTTTCTATTCTAAACAGAAAGGTAAGTTGGAGAATCAGTGATCATTTTATAGGGTTATACTTAAGATTATGGTGTTTAACGCCACATCTATCAATATTCCAGTTATATTGTCGCGGTCAGTTTTATTGTTCCGTGACGCTATACGTGAAATAGCGTTTTTTTCTTTTTTTAATTTAGTTAAAAATCTGATTATTTCATAAGCATCTATGTAATAATTGTTGTTTGTATGTGTTCTTCTTTAACAAGACAAGGACATTTTACCAATGCAAGTTAGATCAAATGTATGTATGTTTGTTTATTTGTTTGATGGTCAGGGATGGGGTCAATTACATAGGAAAGTAATTAATTAAATTACAATTACTTGACCAAAACCTTCAATTAAATTACCATTACCATTACAGGGATTTTGTAATGTAATTAATTAAATTACAATTACTTTGCAAATGTAATTACTTAAATTACAAATTATATTTTAAGACAGCTTTAATGTGCATAGAAAAAAATATGAATGAACAGGTAAGCAATATCAATATGATTCAGAATATACATATAGATAGTGAATAAACTAATACATTATACATTGAATATCCATGCAGTTACAACAAAGTTACATCTTTTTACTGTTTTGAAAGTTGTCAAATTGTTAGTTAAAATTTTTATTATTAAAATTCAATGTCCACTTTTAAAGGGAGAAGGGTGGAACTCAGTTGTGCACAAGAAATTGTGGACATAAAGGTGATTTAAGACCTGGAGGCACCAAACCAGGTCTTGTTAATTACTCCTGACACAAGCTGTTAAATTAACAAACAAAAGATTAAAGGATTAGAAAACTAGGCCTTGTACTGTCAATTCTATAAACAAATGTTAATTACTAATTTTCAATAAAACAATAAACATCTTAATTAATCTATATTTCATTTCTATCCATAGATCAGCTAGCAGATAAGCCATCATCAGTCATTTCATTCATAAAATTTATAAATTTATGTTATTCAATACCAAGATGACTAAGAACATATAGATTTGCATTTTTATATTACTATCAAACACAGAGAGAGTATCTACATTCATAAAGGACAACAACTTAATTTGGCCAAATATGCTTCAAAAATGAAAAAAACTTAATTTGGCCAAATATGCTTTCCTGAATAGCAGTAGAAACAGTTTCAATTGTATTCAATATCTTTGTTAATGTAATTGAATGTAATTGAAAAGTCATTGTAAATTACAGACACATTTTTGGGAAGTAATTAATTAAATTACCATTACATGTGATTGATTTTGAACCAATTACCAATTACTTTCAATTTCTTGACATTTTGTAATTAATTACAGTCAATTACCATTACACATTACAATTACCCCATCCCTGTTGATGGTGTTTAACGCCACTTTCATAAATACTTCCTTTATATATTGTCGGTCAGTTTTATTGGTGGCGGAAACAGGAGAACCTGGAGAAAAGAACCGACATGTCGCAAGTCACTGAAAACTTTATTACATAATGTTGTACAACTCGCTCTGATCGAGATTCCAACTCACAACATCAGTGGTGATAGTCACTGATTGCAACCTATGTAAATCCAACTACCATAGATCATGGCCATGACGGCCCCTAAAATGTCTGTAAAACGTAAACAAGTCGCCATAATAATAAAAACAAATTATTTCCAGGAAAAATAACATAAAACGTCTTACCAGTATATATGTAATCAGGTTGCCGAGATACAACGACATCGTACATGTACAAATGTATATGGTTTCTTTTTCTTTTTTTTGTTTGCTTTGTTTTACAGCTGTTGCTGAAATATTAATTTTTAAATGTAAATTTATTTCGAAATATACGAGTTTATTTGGTACACACTTTAAATAAAACATATATCTAGAAATTAAGCAAACAGATTATTTTAGGTTTTCCTATTGTGTTTTTAAGTAATTCAATTACATTGTCGAAGTGTTTCAGAGTTTTTGAACGATGGACACACCGTTGTTTAGCAGACATTTAGGGGCATTTGACACACTATCACATTTAATGTTATCCTAACAATAAATAATGCTATGAGTAAAACTTACATTCAAGCGGCACAAAATGACTTCCAATTATGACATACATTCGCCCCCTTGTGTTACATGTAAATAGAAAGGATTCAATAATACATTATGTTAATATGAATTATTACTCTTCATGTAAGAAGCTTTCATTATAATTGACATGATATTATCGAAGCATAATCTTACAAAGAATAAATAGCGTCGTTGTACTATGCACTCGCATAGTACTATTGTTGGAGTCATTACTATGCTGATGGGTGGAGCTTAGAACAATGTTACGTCATTTAAATAGGCGAGGTCTAAAAGGGATCACCTGAGCGTTTTTAACAGTACAATGGAGAACACAAACTCCGGACAGTTACCAGCTCCGTTCCGCAAACAACCCTCCACTAGTCACTGCCACCGGCTTTTTTCGTTTCTCCGGATCTTCATAGTGTTTGACCCATTGACCTTTCGTTTCTAACAAAATATAAAATACAAATGGCGGTCACGGAAAAGCACTTCAAGGATAATTTATGGTATTTTGATACATTTCACGATACACAAATGGATAAAACAAAACTAAATCAATGAATATTATATTAAGTTTTTAAATACCAAGATATATGAATCAATACCAAGACACACGAAATGAAAAACCGCGCATTTTGACTCGGAAAAGGGGGTTGGATGTTCTTTTGATAAAATTAAATGATGTCAAAACATAGCATTTTCTGACTAGGTGCACATAATGGGTAAGGAGTATAGGGCATACTCGCACTCTTTTATATATATTATATTACCCCAACATCTGAATTTTCACTATTTTTCTCTGTTTATGAAAATTCATACGACTGTGATACAGCACATTATTTGTTTTCACTTTTTTATTATGACACATTAAAACATGATGAAACTGTTATGAGATCAACAATACTTACGCCTTTATTGACATTATGTATGCCCTTTTGGCAAGACCCCCTCCCAGAGGGTGTGCCGGGAGTGGAATAGGCACCAGGTTTCTCCGTCCTAGAGGCACTAGTGTTCTAAAAGGGGCCAACTCAGCGGGAACTCCAGGGTATAGAAATAGGACAGAGAGCTTTTTCGGCTTGAAGGGGCGTCCGTCGGTTGTGCGGAATGTATAAATTCACAACCAACCCATCCTTCGGATGAGACGTAAATAAAACCGAGGTCCTGTGTTGAGAGATTGTCACCCTCTTCGCACGTTAAGGCACCCAAGAGTGACAGCTCAGTGGTCCATAGGAGACCTGTTGCACTGGCTAAATTCTCCGTCTCTACCCATCACCTTTGCTTGTTTTGAGTCCCGTGGCGTTTAAATGTGTTTGTCCATTGACCTATCCGTCACCCGTTTTCAACCTACATATTGATTTATTGTAAACATGTTCTCGTCCTGAATACAGTTGAACAATTACTCGCTGGACGTTAAGCATCAATCAATCAATCAATCAATCAACCTTTTGGCAATTAGTTTTACTATTCTTACACATGATCAAAGAGACAGAAGACAAAGGGAGAAGGATTAAATGAACAGGACTGATAATAATCGCGACAAGATTAACACTTTTTAATGAATATTATACCCTGATGTAATCAGTGTCAATAAATACACAATTTAAAAAAATTATCCATCCTATGGTGAAGATTAAAATACATGCACATCTGTAGTTAAAATATAAAATGGAAACGTAGTAAAGGACAGTCCTTTGGTTTTGTACAAGAGATGCTTTTGAAGTCCTTATTTGGATGTTTTATTTATCTGTATGTGTACTTTGTGTAACATTACAATCATTATTGCTTATTGCTTCTATAGTACAAGGTAGTACATTTCAATAATGTTGGAAAGATGTCAGTTCGAATCTGACTGGAAGCTAAGTAATGATTTGTATATATTACACTTGATGAGTGTCGAGAAACTTTTGACGAAAATTATATAAAAATAGGATTTTTTTGGATGAAAATATATGATAAATATAGGGTAAATTTATGGTATATTTAGCAAAAAAATATATGACCACAACCTCCTCTGTAGCCATGCAGCACCTCCTTTTTACTGACATATATAGAAAAAAAAACAGTATTTTTAATATTAAACTCTAGTCTCCTATTGCTCTTTTCACAAAATAAATAAAAATCAGACAGTGGAAAAAAATCAACATTTGTCTTTTTCAATAGACTGAATATGACAACTCCTTTAACGCTTTAAAGGACTAATTTGTATATGTCTTCGAAAACATATATACTATTTTTTGTGCAGGAAAAGATACAAAATGTACCTATTCAACTTTACAAAGTTTGTTGGAATAAATGCTCTGTTCATATTTTTTCAATGTCTCTTTCAAAAGATACATACATGTAATAAACTGGGTTTGTCCAAAAGCTTGGCATTTTCTATTTTATAAACCATTAAGCTTTGTATTCAAGATGCAATTATTCTAAACCAGGGAACTGGTACTGAGTAGCAGACCACTATAAAAATGGACATGTACTACAAATGACTACAATACTGAAATTAATACGCAATCGTGTGAATTTATACCCTAAGAAAATTAATCAATAAAATAGAAAAGTCACATGAATGTACAAGATCAACTAAAAACTATGGAAGTATCAGCATTAATATCTTGCATAGTCTAGTGTTGTGTAAATATGAAATTTCTACTCATTGAATATTAAAGATTCAACCTTTTTTCTCAATAGTTTTGGAAAAATCTAGGATTTTGGGATGTAATATAGGAAATTTTAGGCAAATATAGGAAATATAGCAAAATCTTGAAAATATAGGATCACTTGACACCTGCGTTTGTCGACTAAGCTAGTCCAAAAAAAGTTTTGCAACACTTTAATATCCCCTCGCCAACAAAGTTGCAAAGGGATATAGTAATGCTACCGTCCGTCCGTACTTCCGTAACATCCTTGTGAACACTCTAGAATCAACATCCTTCAATGGATTTTGACCAAACTTGGTACATACTTAGTCCTTGTGAGAGTCTGGAACCCTATTGCTTTTCAAGGTCAAAGGTCAAGGTCACCGGGTCAAATTTTTTGGCGAAGGGATAGGCCAAGCTTTGCGTTGCCCTTGTTTTTGTATAGGTTTTATATATACCAAAAAATAAAGCAATATAATTAAGTCTATCAAGTAATAACATAAATGTTATAGTTTTTTCTAAAAAAGATTTTTTTGAATTTGGTCCATTTCTGGTTTACGTACATGTGATATTTCAATTAAAGAAAAGAACCTTAAATTAACTTTGGACTTACTTTTCTCCAATTTCTAAAGCAAGTACATGTACAAATAAATTGTATATTTTTGACAATACATTGTACATATATAATATTTATGCAACAGAAGCTCTTCAACATATGAAACACAAGAGAAAGTATTTAAGCATATGAAAGTGCACTGCAAAGCAACACCTTTTTCCTGCTTCTAGTTAGACTTGAACTAACATCTTCTAGTTTGTAACTAGATATAATACGTTATACAACAGAAGCTCTTCAACCTATTAAACATTTTATCTGCTTCTGGTTAGACTTGAACTAACATCTTCTAGCTTATAACTAGATGTAATACTTTATACAACAGAAGCTTTTCAAAATCTAAACACATATATATATATACAACAGCAAGAATTATGTTAGTGTTAATAAAGCATTGCACATGTGAAAGCACACCGCAAAGCAACATGTTCAGTTTGAATGCCATTGAACACACAGTTAAATTGACTTCCACATTATGAGAGTATAATTCTTGCACCAGTGGATATATAAAATTAATATCAGAATTGTCTACCAAGTGTAAATGGTTAATTTTGAAAATTTAAATAAACAAAGATACAAGAGAGAGGCAACATCAGAAGAAATTTGTAAAATTGTAAATTATGGAAAAAATAACTAAGCATTACATTGATACGGGTACAAAATCATATGCCTGTTAAATCTTTAGGTAGTCATGCATCCAAAAATACAACAATGGCCAACATATACTTTTCAGAAAATTAAATGCATTTTTTTCTACAAAAATAAACATAAAAATCTGTATTAAGGGAGGGGGGAGGTCACCTTGACAATTAATTAGGGAATCATTGCCATATTCTTCAGACATTATATAGATCATCTGATAGATAACATTTTATTCTACACCCTTCCAAAAAGTCAGGAGAAATATGTTTGTATAGAGCAGTTAAAACCCTTGAGTACGTCTCATTATATTTCAACATTGTACCATTATTATCTTTGCCTATTCCTCAAGGAAGCCATCTAGTCGGTTTGTATAATATTGAGAGGCGTTATTACTAGGGAACAAGCCTTTTCCTTCAAGCAAATAAGGGTAATAACAAAATTACCGAACACAGAGCAATCTTCCAAAGGGAAATTCAAAACTCATAAATCAATGAACAGACAAAATCAGTCAACAACCGGGAAACTGGAAAACCGCAATGGTCCTGACTTGGTACAGGCATTTCTAAAGAAATGGTGGATTGAATCGGATTTTACGGCGCCAACCCCTCGCTTCCATTACGGTTCAAAGGTTCCCGTTGTCACTAAAACAGCATTTACAACAATACTGGAAAAAAAACAGGCAAAATAGCAGTCAAACAGTACCGAACTCAGTATCTAATATATCTCGTGAACCATCACCATCAACTATGAGTCCTTTGAAATATTTTAATTACGACCGTAAATGTCAAAAGCATTTTTACGTCACACATTCACAAAAAATATTTTTGATATTGTAAACCACGTATACCAAATCCTTATCTTTATGCATTTTCCCTATATGAAAATGTATCTTTTACTATTGTATCTGCAGAGACAGAATATATTTCGACAAGATCTTGATATCGAAATATAAACTTTTTAAGAGATCGAATAAGGCGAATCTTTTTATAGCCCTGGTCCAGTAGCCTGTTTTTCAGACAAAGATGACGCTTCAATAAATCAGAATAATTGCTACTGGCTCTTGCATAGCGAATCAATTGCGAGATGTAAACACCATATGCAGGAGAAGCTGGTATATTGCTGCACATATTAGGAAAATTTTTGATTTTAAAATTGAAGTCGTCTCGTTTATCATAAATTTTAGTACTGAGTTGACCACTGTCGTCAAATTCGAGGTATAAGTCCAAAAATGATGCTGATGAAGCTGTATCTGTGGTCTCTTTAATTTCCAGCTCTGGCCTTTTTTTCAAGGCTTCATAAATTGTAATCCCTTTTGATATTCAAAGCCAGAGTTGTTTTCTGATATTGCCTGCCTCTGAATCCCTTATCAACCATGCATAGTTCTATTCGGAATTTTTTTTTCGGTACCCCCGCCTCGAACCGGCGTGAATTACGCCTCCACCTCAATGTCGTGCCAACCGGCGCTGGAGTATTCAAAAGTAGACATATTTTGCTGCATACATATGTAAATAGAATCATGATCACCTACCTATGACGCCAGATACAGCTCATCATTCCCAGAAGCCGCTTCGGATTCATTGAATGTCGTCATTTTGACTTCTTTTGAAAGTTTGTCACGTGATCGCTTTTTCCAAGAATTATACTAGTCTGGTACTCGTGACCACTCGGATTATTTTGTTGAGAACAAGAAAAAATCCAGTTAAATATTGTAATGCTTCGACGATGATTTCTTCCAGTGCCATGTTTTTTGTTTATGGTGGGAATCGGAGGCCTAATCACTACTTTAAAATTAATCCTTATAAATATTGATCTGTTGTTGATCAAACCCAGGAAAAAACATGTGTTTTAAGTTAAATACATATTTAATTATAATTTTGCAATATCATAAGATGTAAAACATTTTCAAAAACAATCTACTATTTTGGCGAATGAATCCCTACGAAATCACAGCGCATGTGTACGAAATCTAGAAAATTTTGGCCAAACCGGTGGCAGTGACTGTATCCAGCGGATGAACCGTGTTCGGTAGCGGATACGAGAACTGTCCGGATTTTGTGGAGAACATTCACCCAAATTTACCCAACAGGTGTCGCTCGAGTACTAACGGTGGTTAGCTGTGCGTTTTATTGTCGCACAGACGTTTGTAACCTATGAAAGTGATCGCGTCATCACGTTGAAATAAGACAAGGACAACGTTGCAATCATATCTGGGTCACGGGCACCTGTTATTAACTGGGAATGCGAATATGAAATAAAATTACATTCGTATATTTATTTTCTTTTGTCCTCCATGAGCAAAAATCAATATTTTCAATAATTTTATACTTAGGAAATATGCATAGTGCACGTACAATAACTGTAGAATGAGGTAATACTAGTACAATTACATACACATGTATACACGTAGATGAACGTTGTAAACAAAGTTTGATATTGGTTCACATTCTTTGTATTTCCCTTTATAAATGAGTTTCGTGTTGGTTTCCTAGTTTTTTTTGTATCGCAATTTTATATTTTCATGGTAAATAAACGTTTATCAATGGTTAAAATCTCAATCAATTAAAAATGTTTTCTTGGCGAATTGTATGTATGATGGTGTTAGGTATTTTCGATAGGTTAAAAGAAAATGGTGTAATTTTTTTTCTGTGTATTTGATTTTCATTAAAGTCTATCTCAGGGGCATTAACTGTCAACTCAACTTTTTATATTTACATATAAATCTCCGATTTTATTCTTTGTTTGTCTACAATTCATACATTTTTCTTTAACGTTGATGATGTCGTCTGTCAAAACAATGGCCAGTTGCAGGTTTGGGAATTAAATATTTGACAGTTCACTTATTGTTGAAATTAAATATTTCTTGAATTTAAATGAATAGTATTTGCCAATCTTTATACTATCAATACATTTTAGACAAATTTAATTTTTTTAAATCACAAAAGACATTCAGAGTAATAATAACAATAATATTATGTTGTCGTTGTCCATGTTATATGCCGAAATATGTCTCAAGGTTAGAAGGCATAATGCATATGTCCGAAGGTTATGAGGTAAAATGCATATGTCCCAAGGCTAGAAGGCATAATGTACTCCCCTTCGGGTCGTGCATTATATCTTCTAACCTTTGGACATATTTCGGCATATGACATGGACAACACAATATTATTGTATAAGTAGAAAATAATATTGTTACAATTTAGTGCGGATATTTTAAAATCTAGAATTGTCCACCCATTCACAGCATAGACAGTTTCCACCATGTTTCCTATTAAATGATGAGTAATCACATCGGTGGTGTAATGGTTGGCGTGATCGCCTCGAGTGAGGTTGATCGTGGGTACGAGGACTGATCGGGTAAAATAAAACGACTATGCAGATTGGTAGTTGTTGTTTCTAAGCAAATCACGCAGCATTTAGGAGAAAGAGCACCGATTGGATGGCTAGGATTCGGGAAAATGTGTCCAAGTGGGACGACATTTATATCCGCGGACGGTTGTTTCAGTGAGCTAGTACTATGCGTGTTGGTCTGGTACAAAGCGTATATCATCATCAGCTGATTGAAATTTAACTTGTTCTCGCCATGATATAGCTGAAAAATTACTGAGTTGGCATTAAACAGCAATCACTCACTCCTAAACGATGTTAACTGTATCTAAATCTTCAAAAGACGAGTATACTGTGAATTTAGCATCAGGATCAAACCTTTTTCTTAAATTAAGGCCAAAAACTTTAGGACACCCACTTTCAAAGCGAGCGGGCGGGTGCAAATACCCCCTTTCCGGCTCCTACACCCCTGGAATTTGGGTACTATAAGATGACAGATATAAACATGCATACATTGTATATTTTACTGGATTTTAATCATGTCATTGCGATTTCTTGTTACACACGATGTACTTAGAATAGTGTTATGATAACACACATTAATAACATGGCTTCTTTTTTCTAGTCTCTTGTATATTATTATATTTTATTCTGTCATGTTTTGGTACATCAATTTGTATATATTCTATATATAGAAATAATTACACCTCTGTCGCTATGTTTATTACAGAAACGAGTCGTGCGCACTAAATTAGATATCTACGGGTTTTTTTTAAGTAAAAACAATTCCAATTGACAGAAAGCCACAACATATTTATAATTAACATTGTTTCAAGCATGTTCTATACAAGAACAAGGATATAAGCAAAACAATAAAATAATATTTGATTTCTTTTTCATGACATGCGATAACGATTTTATACAGATTAAAAGCAATGTTTATTAAAAATTCGAGGACACATGAAGTACACGTTGGTCCATTGGTTTTGCTGCTCCCACAGAATCAAGTTGCTTGGCTTTCCAATCTTTTGACTTAGAGTGTACCGGATGAAGGTAATTCCAGAAAAACATCGTGTGCACGTCCACTAAATCAGATAATGACATTTTTTCACTATTTTTGTAAAGAACGGGTAGCATAATGGTGTCATAAGTGTCACTGTGTGCATATAAAGTTATCGGCATTTTATGATAAGCGTTCACAATATGACCTACTACTCTTCGAAAATAGCTATACATATATATACACTTCGACAAAGTTAAGTGCCACTTTATTTATTTCATAAATATCTTTTTTGAAAATTCACTTTTTTTAAATGCGATTGCTGTAAAGAATATCTATTCACTTTAGCTTTAATTAAATGTGTAACACATCATCCATCGATAAAGTCCTTCACAGAGTGTTTTTATCGCTAAATTATGGTTAGGCGAAAACTGACTTGAGCAGAGAGGTTGCAGGCTGTTGGCATGTCACAGGCATGTATTAGCCAAGAATGGTCACTGGACCAATACTGGTATACCATTCTGTAATTGATCGTCTTATGCGACGTTTGCAAGCGACTGGAATGCTTGATGAACTTCCGCGACCGGACAGGTCCCGCAAAACTACACCTAGAGTGGATAGGCTAATAGCTCGGCGTGCAAGGAGAAATCAGTTTGCTACATTTTTGTACATCAGCTTGTATTCGAGATGAATTGAATTTTGGGGTCATGTATATGTAAGGACAGTTAACAGATGGCCCAAAAATTAGCAGCACCTGTGCGCACGGCGACCCATAAAAGGACCGCAACTATCATTACGTCATCGGAGGGCTCGGTGGAATTTGTCACGTGACAGTCTCCGTTGGAATATTCGAAGCCAGAAACGAGTCCATTGGTCAGACGAAAATATATTTGTATTGCACCTCGTGGATGACTGCGTTCGAGTCTGGTGGCATAGAAACACGACGAGAACTTGATGGATACAACAGCGTTCGGTATCCGTTGTATAGCTGTCTGGGGATGCTTTTATTTTAACTGTATGTAAGACTTACATGTCTTACAAGGAAACATTAATGGATTTTCATACCGCGATAACGTGCTTAACGTACACGTTGTACCCCATTTTGATAATCATCCATTGGATGACAGGAGGATCTTTCTGGACGATAACGCCAGACCGCACAGAGCTCGCATTGTAAGAGAATTCAGGCAGCAAGAGGCGACTGAAATATTTCAGTGGCCTGTCATATCACCTGATATGACCACAATCAAGCACGCTTGATATAATATTCAATGTCAAAATATTGCTGAATTAACAAACGCAATTCTGGTAGATTGGCGACGATTCCCACAAAAGAGGCTTCGTCGCCTAGTTCGTGGAATGAGTATGCAAGTGTTGGAGTTTTGGTGTAAACATGGTGGTTATACTCGATACCGAGTAAATTTACATACATTTAAAAGTTCTGAAAATGTATGACTCATCTGTTTTTTTTAAATTGCTAAAAACCAATTTGAAGGTTTAAGAAGAGTTTGAAGATACCAAATGGGTAATCAAAACCCGTAAATCTAAGAATAGACAACACAATGACCAAAAGAAAAAGGACAATGGGACAAACAACGACCTACACAATATATACATAGAACTAAAGATCGCGTAACACGAACCCAAATAAAAACCGGGGTGAACTCACGTGCTTCGGAAGGGTAAGCAGATCGAATAACACGAACCCCAAATTGTGTTGTTTATTTCAATTTATTCATTTGAATAATAAATTGTTTGTCTTTTTTGTCAGAGTTAGAGCCGACATAATTTGCATTGAAGCCATTATTTTCTGTTTGCTCTTCATGGTATCATAATCAGACGATGGAGTTGGTAAACAAATACGTAGCCATGTTAATTGTTTAGCTTAGGTTGTTGTTGTCTTTGCTAAAACAAAATAAAAACCATTAAATTAATAATATAGGATACAAGAAAGGATTGAAGATACCAAAGGGGTAGTCAGAAATCGTGAATCCAAGGACAAATAATAAAATGGTCAATAGAAAAATTAAAAACATCCAAGGGAATAAGAGCTGGGGACAAGGGGTGTGCGTGCGTGCGTGCGTCTCGGATATACTTTTTACTTCCTCCACATGTTTTGGATAATATTCAGAAAGAAAGCTTTTTTTCAGGATGGAAGCAACTAAGGTAAGCGTTGTTTAGATAAATAAGGGTATAAGTGTGTGCTTTGAAACCCAAATACCTCTTTTGCTGTTTGTACTTGACATTTTTGGAAACTTGACCCTCGACTGTTCAGTCCAAAATTGTGCTCCCACTCGTTCCGGTCCAATCCAACGTCTCTGACAATGATCTACAAACACTACACAGAAAACTAATGAATGAGCAGCACAAACTCCACTTAATATCAGGAAGTGAACTCGTGTATATGGAAACCTAAGGTAGCAAGCATATTATTTTATATTAGGTGGGGAGCTATGAACGATGGATGCTTTCGTCTATTCTACTTGTCTATTAAAAACTATTCATTACTGGATTTTTGTTTCGATTAACACGCTTCTTGGAATTCATTTTCGTGTCACTTGATACCATGGTTTTATAAACACTAGTCAGATATTAGATTGTTTTCTACGAAATCAGGCCATATCCCCGTCAATGTTAGACCTTCAATGTTAGATAATGTCAACGTGGGTGTTAGTGTCAAATATAGCATTGTTAGAAAAAACAGAAATATTATGCAATGTGCAGATTCTCTAATAAACTGTAAATGTCTATAAAATGGATATTTATTGTCCTCATACTGTTAAAACGAATATGAAATAGGACAATATTTGGGTTTTTTATAAGAAAACATAGAATAAGGTAAAACCACAATAAAACGTTGTTATATTTACGTAGTTCTTAAGCACTTTAATGTTAACAAAATAGAGCAGATACTAACTCATATACGACAAAGGTAGAACATAAATTAAAGGAAAAATTTTAAACCTCACAGAATGAATTAACGAAAAACGAAATACTAATGAAACATATAATTAAAACAATAAAATAAAACGAGCTCTCACGTGTACCGAAAGTGAGACCAGGTGATTGATGGGAACACCAACCATCAGTCATGAAGTTTTCCCTTACAAAGTCTGTGCATAGTACAAATAAGGTACAGTGCAATAAATTTGGACTTATTATCTGAAAACGTTCGAGTAATATTTTGCACACAGTATAAACCAATTGTCCAATTAGAAAACTACATGCATTAAATACATTGGTTTGATTGTCGATTATGAGTAAAAACTTTCAAGTATGAATGTTGTACTAATACTCGACAAACACTCAATTAGAACACTGTATCGAGTATATTATCAGAAAAACTACAGCTTGTGTACTCAATGTTACCATTGAATCTGAATTGTCCATTCATGATTGTCCCCTCGGTTTTCTCTAACGTTTATTTGTCCTGTGTCTTGTGTACTCAATGTTGACAGTTTCTCTGGATTGTCCATTTTTGGTTATCCCCTCGGTTTTCTCTAACGTTTATTTGTCTTGTGTCTTGTGTACTCAATGCTGACAGTGTCTGTGGATTGTTCATCTTTGATTGTTCCCTCGGTTTTCTCTAACGTTTATTTGTCCTGTGTCTTGTGTACTCAATGTTGCCAGTGTCTCTGGATTGTCCATTCTTGATTATCCCCTCGGTTTTCGCTAACGTTTATTTGTCTTGTGTCTTGTGTACTCAATGTTGACAGTGTCTCTGGATTGTTCATCCTTGATTGTCCCCTCGGTTTTCTCTAACGTTTATCTGTCTTGTGTCTTGTGTACTCAATGTTGTCAGTGTCTCTGGATTGTCCATTATTGATAGTTCCCTCGGTTTTCTCTAATTGTCCTATGTCTTGTGTACTCAATGTTGCCAGTGTCTCTGGATTGTCCATTCTTGATTGTCCCCCCGCTGTTTTCTCTAACGTTTATTTGTCTTGTGTCTTGTGTACTCAATGTTGCCAGTGTCTCTGGATTGTCCATTCTTGATTGTCCCTTCGGTTTTCTCTAACGTTTATTTGTCCTGTGTCTTGTGTACTCAATGTTCACAGTGCCTCTGGATTGTCCATTCTTGAGTGTTACCTCGGTTTTCTCTAACGTTTATTTGTCCTATATCTTGTGTACTCAATGTTGCCAGTGTCTCTGGATTGTCCATTCTTGATTGTCCCTTCGGTTTTCTCTAACGTTTATTTGTCCTGTGTCTTGTGTACTCAATGTTGACAGTGCCCCTAATTGTCCATTCTTGATTGTCCCCTCGGTTTTCTATAACGTTTATTTGTCCTGTGTCTTGTGTACTCAATGTTGACAGTGTCTCTGGATTGTTCATTCTTGATTGTCCCCTCGGTTTTCTCTAACGTTTATCTGTCTTGTGTCTTGTGTACTCAATGTTGTCAGTGTCTCTGGATTGTCCATTATTCATAGTTCCCTCGGTTTTCTCTAATTGTCCTATGTCTTGTTTACTCAATGTTGCCAGTGTCTCTGGATTGTCCATTCTTGATTGTCTCCTCGGTTTTCTCTAACGTTTATTTGTCCTGTGTCTTGTGTACTCAATGTTGACAGTGACCCTTATTGTCCATTCTTGATTGTCCCCTCGGTTTTCTCTAACGTTTATTTGTCCTGTGTCTTGTGTACTCAATGTTGACAGTGCCCCTGATTGTCCATTATTGATTGTTCCCTCGGTTTTCTCTAATTGTCCTATGTCGTGTGTACTCAATGTTGCCAGTGTCTCTGGATTGTCCATTCTTGATTGTACCCTCGGTTTTCTCTAACGTTTATTTGTCCTGTGTCTTGTGTACTCAATGTTCACAGTGCCCCTGATTGTCCATTCTTGATTGTCCCTCGGTTTTCTCTAACGTTTATCTGTCTTGTGTCTTGTGTACTCAATGTTGCCAGTGTCTCTGGATTGTCCATTCTTGATTGTTCCCTCGGTTTTCTCTAATTGACCTATGTATTGTGTACTCAATGTTGCCAGTGTCTCTGGATTGTCCATTCTTGATTGTCCCCTCGGTTTTCTCTAATTGACCTATGTCTTGTGTACTCAATGTTGCCAGTGTCTCTGAATTGTCCATTCTTGACTGTCCCTCGGTTTTCTCTAACGTTTATCTGTCTTGTATCTTTTGTACTCAATGTTGACAGTGTCTCTGGATTGTCCATTCTTGATTGTTCCCTCGGTTTTCTCTAATTGTCCTATGTCTTGTGTACTCAATGTTGCCAGTGTCTCTTGATTGTCCATTCTTGATTATCCCCCCGCTGTTTTCTCTAACGTTTATTTGTCTTGTGTCTTGTGTACTCAATGTTGCCAGTGTCTCTGGATTGTCCATTCTTGATTGTCCCTTCGGTTTTCTCTAACGTTTATTTGTCCTGTGTCTTGTGTACTCAATGTTGACAGTGCCTCTGGATTGTCCATTCTTGAGTGTTCCCTCG